>JAOWCC010001634.1:56779859-56883867 GCA_030867875.1 Actinernus sp. WN-2022
TCTGGGCTTTCACTCGGGCCACATGAGATTGAAGATGAAAACACTTTCATTTGAAATCCTCTTAGTAATAACCGAAGGGAAGAATTATTAGCTGAATTTAGCAGTCTTTAGGAGTGGCCGGTAGCGCGGTGACATTAAATTCTCTGCTCCCCTTGTATATATATGTAATTTAATATTTTTGTTTTTCTCGTGTATGTAAATTATAGAAGTTGACCTCTACTTATTCATGTAACGCACGCTTACAATTTAGTCTGCTGTTCTGAAGGTTCAGAGTACTAATAGATGAGTGTCTCAAATGTATGTTTATATTTGTCCCATGTTATAAGTTGTATCCTGTCCACCTATGATGGAGCTATCACTATATTCTCTACTGTTCTTTCTACCCTGCGGCTCTTTATCGCAGTTCGCTGATCGCGTCCATATTGGTATTTGTTGGATTAAAGATTATTAACTGAAATGCCTGTTGGTTATCTCTATTTAAAAGCTTTTACCCTCCTTCCCAAAACTGCAGTCTGCTCATTATATTACAAAACTATAAAGGGAACTGTTCGAAGCCTTTAATTTCTCGAACCAAAACCTCGGCCGTGAGAGGATTCTTGTTTACCTTGAGAGTTGAATATTGCTTCGCTCATCATAAATTATTCTGTGCTGAGTGTTTATTTCTCCGGGGTATTTCTGGCTTCGTGTTGGCGAGCGACAGTGTCGGCTCTCACAATTCAGGAGTTCAGATGTCTTCAGACTTCGATAGAGGAGAGAAACCCATAACTGCTCAACCACAGTATGTATATATTTGCTAGTAAATCGCTATATTTCGCTATAAATCAGCTATTCAGTATACCTGTATAGTATAACGTACAGAGGTCTCGATACGAGATCGGTAAACCAACCAAAAACACGGTCAAAATTATTTTAGTGTTGGCCTACAGATCACGGTGTTTGCACTGGTATGTATTATGACCGAGAGTAAAATGAAATGTGGCATAAAACCTGCGTAACGTACCTCAAACAAGAATACCGTCCGATGGCGAAATCTATTAGCGCCACGAGGTCAATTAAAGCATAATTTAACGCATGCGCAGAAATTTTGTTGCACCGAACAAAAACGGCCTGCAGATATCAACTCGGGCCTGCCACAGGCAGCCCGAGTAATTATGAATTAAATGAACGGTGACAACTAACTCTGAATGCATTGGAATCCTGGTCAACAGACTCCCACCTGGCGCTGAACCAGTAATGACAAAGACTGTGCTGTTGTCTGCCAATCAGATGGCGCGTGTTCATTCGTTAAGCCACTACGCCCCTGTTCTCGAGACCTCAGGCAAGACAGTATCTACTTACATTTACACGTACGAACACCTGACATGGATGAACATGTGAAACAACTCGCAGATCATGCTATGGTATACTTAGAATAATTCGAAAAGTACTGAAGAACTTCGCGGAATTCATCTTGTTGAGTTGTTAGTTCTTTCCAAAATTGATTATTGTGACACTGTTTTCTATCCGATGCGCCTCCAGCGCTTGAAGTTATGTATCCACAGGCAGACGTTATGTTAGAGATGTTGCTGATATTTTAAAGATATAAGTTGGTTACCAATTAAAGAGAAACTACTACTACTATTATTCATGATTATTATTACTATTATTATTATTATTATTATTACCATTATTATTATTATTATTATTATTATTATTACCATTATTATTATTAAGAAGGCCTGTTTCGGGAAAACTGCAAAAATCTGTTTTTTGTTGTTGCAAGAATCTAAAGAAAATGTCGGGAATCGGGAGACATTTCTTCGGGAAATGAAGAATTTATTTGGAATTCGGGACGAACTGAACTGAAATAAAGCGGGACACCTTTTGAGAATTAAAACACGTCCCCTCAGTATAATGGCGAGATTATTGTCACATATAGACGACTGAGAAAATATAAGATAATTGAGACAATTTTAATTTGGCGCTCCGATTGTATTATTTTCCACGTTGCTTTTGCCTTTATCTCCTTTTTTGTCCTGCATTGTAGGAGTCAGTGAAGGTAATTGTAAAGTTATAGAGAAGAAAAACACGGAGAGAGAAGAAGAAAAATAAAGGGGACTGTTTAAAAATATAATGTCACGCGCATGCTCAGTCCGTACGATACACAAAGATCAAAGTGTTGGCTGGGCGTCGCTGAAAAACACGTTAGAATGTCATAAACCCGGCTGGGAATCCTGTATAAAATGCCACCAAGCACTTGATGAAATCCAAGGATAGCTTATAATCTATTTTGATGTGAGGGCTCGACTGGGAAGCGGTGGTTTTCTCAAGGCAAAGCGCCGACAACAGAGCTGAGTTGGAGCGACTCGTGGATTTATTCGTGGAGGAAGTGGGGTTTTGCGATGGCGGATCGAGCTTGTAGAAACTTCCAGCCTAATATCTTCAATACGAGCAAATGTCAGAACTGCTACAAGCTACAGGAAGCACACAGGACCTCACAGACTAGTCTGGAGTCGAAGAACTCCGGGGGTAATTCCGCCGGTTTAGTAACAGGTTCTGCAAGCAGTTTCTCTTCGAGTTCGATCAAGGTTTGTCAGTATTTCGGACATGTTGAAGGGGCCGTTTTGTTTCTACTGGTTTAATCGGGTCCACGTTTGAGCCCATCGTCACTCTGCATGTTGTACAATCTATCTCTCATTTAAACTCATTATTTGTTTTATTTAGCCCAGCAAGCTTCGGACGGTTGTCAAATCCGGCTTGCTGTCCATATTTTCGTGCGAAGCCCAAGACAAAAGTCCTAATAAGACTGGACAAGAGGTGAGAGCATTTCTTTAACTGCTTGATGCGATTTACCGACGGCAAATAAGATCTATATTATTAATCCTTCATCTTACAGAAGTGGCAGCGCCGATGGTTTGTGCTAAATTCTACCGGTGTCGTTGATTACTTCATCTACGATGAACTAAAAGTAAGTGTAATTTTTCACTTTAGTTGTAAACTGCCATCTGTAAACCCTCTCGATCCATCTGGTATATTTGACAGTATATTTTATAGATTTTAAAAATCTGGTATTTAGAAGACCATTGGTGTAAAGCAACTCAGCATAACCAAGTAATAAACAGAATACTTTCACCGTAAATCCGTAATCGTTTTTATCAATAGCTTAAACAGTTTGTGCATCGTTACAGGTTAACAACATTGTTTATGGGAATTCCAATAAAGAATCATCAGACTAGCTAGCCTGAATTTTAGCCGTCTCCTCCGGTTCGTTCCTCCCGAGAGAAAGAACCGGAGGAGACGGCTGAAATCCAGGCTATCGTCAGACATCTTATTATAAAAGACGGTACAATGCAGGGTTCTCGGCATATATTATCTCGGCATATTGTTCTGCAAATATTTATTTCTCTAAATCGATAAAGGTGCCCGTAAAATCTGTTCGCCCAAGAAGAGCAAGTAGTTCAACGATGTGTTATTCGGATGTTTAGATTAATTCGGTTCGATGCCAGTGTAGTTTTGCAGTGTTTATGTGGCGTTGTTTATCAAGCACTTATAGTTAGATGGGTAAGAACGTTTTAGTCTCCTCTACTAACTCTGGACAGATAGCCTGGGTTACATTTTCTCAGGTCAAAATATATATATACCTATTCATCTTTATATATAGCTCAGCCAACCATTTTAGGTTTTGTTATTGAGTCGTGCTGTGTTAAATGGGCACCATCGCACCTATTTAACAATTGAGGCTAATTTCCGGAATTTGAGAAATCAAACAATGACATTGTCAAGGCAATTTAATTACTATCGGGCTACTAAAGAAAATATTTCTTAGGATACACAATAGAATGCTCAGAGCTAGCTTTGTTACAATAATAATTATTTGCTTTAGATTCAAATTCAACAATTCATTAGTAGAAAATGTATAAAGTGGTTGCTGATAATACAGTACTGAGCAGCTGATAACCCTATGTCATTTGGATTATACTGATTTTTGTACATGACATTAACTTCAAATTGTTATGAATCCTACATAACTACAACCACAGTAATAGCAAACACTCTAAATTGGGTATTTTGCATATTTGTCCTCCCAAGTATTACTGTTTCTGTTTCACTCAATTAGCAGAGGGAATCAGGGGAACACTTGTTATTTCATAATTGTTGTTCCCCTGTATGCTAGCTAAGATTGTACCACATTCCTAACCAAAGTATGCGAGTCAAGTAATGTTATGTAGCAAACATTGCATTAATAATATCTTGAATTTTCTCAATCTACTATCTTCAACTCGAGATACATGTGTGGCCCCAGTAGAAAAAAAAAATTGCCCTTGTTATCATGTATTAAAGCATAGTAGTTTCTTGAATAAAGAGGTTTGATTGTCTTATGCATGCTGTAATTATACCTGTCCAATGTCTTCCTGCCTTAACAATCTTAGAAGACCTTTGAAAGCACCATCAGTTGATACATCTTATCTATCTGCCATGACCCTGTAAATCTTACCTAACTCTCCTCTGGAAATTGTGTTAGCAAAACAACAATAATCTCTATTTGTGTGTTTTTATGTGATGGTCATGTTTTATAGCGGAGCTCCTGTATGCATGGGCTAAAGGCCCTCATGAGTGATGCACCATACATACACACTGTATAGTGAACGATCAAAATAATTGCTATCACATGCGTGGCTTTGACTACCCTCAGCCTGCCACATCTCCACTATTTGTAGAACCTTTTTCTTTGAACACAATCAATTAATTATGCCGTGATAGCTCAACCGGCAGCACACATTCTCAACTTAAAAGTTCCCAGTTTGCAATATTGTGGTTTCAGCCAAAGATCAAGACGTTTTGTTTTTCATTTTTATTTTTTTAAACTTGGATAGCATTTTATTTAGCTCTTCTTTCCTCATTCTGGTAATTTTCTCAAGAAAAAGATGGGGAAAAAGAGAGAGAACTCAACCATCTTGAGTCAAACTTGGGCCAGTTGCTTGTATAAGTCTTTACCAGATCAGATATAATAATTGGAGCTCCACCTATATATATTATATATATATATATATATGTGTATGTATGTATATGTTGTAGGTTGTTTCTAATTTCAGGTTGTTTTTAAAACAACCTAGGTTGTTTCTCAAATATCTTGGAATATCAATGTCAGATTCTAAAAAGGGATTTTAATTTTTTGGGATTCATAAAAAAAGGGGTTTAGTTTTTTTTGGGGGGAATTTAAAAAGAAAAAAAATCACCCACCATGGAAAATACTTTTTGACAACCCACCCCTCCTCTCTACTTCCTTCCCCGCCCTTCCCACTGCCTCTCAATTTTCTCCTTGTCCCCCCTGACACACTTTGCTGTACCACTTACCTTAACGGTCACCCATCCACTTACTAACCTTGCCCGGTCGGGCTTAACTTGGCCGAATCACGAGGAACACCTGGTAGATATTAATCCAGTGGATTATCACACTGCGTCACAAAAGCGCTTGTTGATTTCAACACATCATTTATTCTCCAAGTGACTAATCGTCGAACCCAGTCCCTCTTGTTATGTGCGCATGCATACTACTAACGAAATCGGACTTGAAACATCTTTCCAAAACATTGTATGGATGACATTAAACCAGGACGAAACTGTAACACAGATGAAGTTTGTGTTGACTCTGTGTTCTTTTATGAAAGCTGCAGCAACTCAAAGGAAGTAAGGAAGCTAAATCCAGACAAATAATTTGTTTCTTGACTTTATTACGGCTCCACTCGTACTTCGAAACAAACTGTGTCAACCGAACCGACTTAGACTAATCACTTCAACCTAAAATAAAAACAAAAGAAAGTGCATCACTTCTAACATTGTATCTAGAAGAAGATTTTTACGATTCAAGAGCTAAATGTAAATAGTATCTCAGTATTAAAGTAACAAGTGCAGAGGATCTTGGAGTTAAGCTGGCTTGTATTCGTTAGACTCAGCTTTTCCAATGGAATAAAACATTGACCACTGTGTCTAGAAAACAATTGAAGTGGATCAAAGAAACACTATTATATTGTCTTGTTCTCTAATCAAAAAATTCCTCAGAGAATTTGAAAAGACGTAAAAATGGATAAATGATCGAGAACTTACACAGAAATACCTCAAAACGTTATTAACAGTTATGTTTTCACTTTGCCGTTTCCATGCAGAACAAGTGCCAATAACAAGGAGATTTATTGAAGCCAGTTAACACCCCACTCCAAGCAAACTCATTCCTAACACTATTCTATTAAAATCAAATTAATGGTCCTGCGAACTAATCCAAACCCTAGCCCAACATTTAAGTAACCCTAACGGTAACCAATTCTCGCTAATTTTGGGTGTTTAGAGCTAAGTCACTAACAGACAAGTATAATGCTTCTTCAATACTCCTGTGAATTAATTAAACCTAACTGTCAACAACGGGTGCTCACTAACTTAGAGTTTTTAGAGCTATAGTCACTAAATTTAGATCGCTGAACACAGATAAATAATGCTTCTTCAATAGTCCTGTGAACTAATTAATCCAAAACCTAACCCTACATAAAAAAGCAACCGTCAACAATGGCTGCTCACTTTGGGTATTTTAAGAGCTACAATCAATAATAGTGGGTGTTTAGGTTTAAGTCACTAAATAAGAGACAAATGTAATGTTTGATGCAACATTTAAAAGACTCTAAAAATGTTGAAATGACCTAGGCAATTTAAAAAAATGAAAATGACCTTGGTTGTTTCAAAAATTACCAGAAATGAGAAACAACCTACAACATATATATATGTATATGTATATATACGTTAGTAGTTCTCTTGTAGTCATAACAGGAGCATTGAGGACATTTTCAAGCTTCTATCAGTTGTGTTATCTATTGTTATCTTACAGTTAATCAGCACCAACTGAAGTAGATTTAACAGTTATTCTCTATTCTTCATATTTATCTGTGGAAAGGCTGTAACAAACAATATATTTTCCAGCAATATAAAAAGACTTTATGGGAGTTATGGTAAGCACTTCTTGGGAGGTGAAGGATCATGTTTCAGATGTTTAATAGAATAAGTAATTCTGCATCAGTTCCAAGGTCACATACAACAGACATCTCTTATCTTTTCCTTGGTAATGTGCTCAAAATGCATCGAGGTGTTTGTTTTTCAATATTTTGTATGTTCTCTGCTGTTATCCAGTTTGAGTTGTGCTTTGTTAATATAACAGAAAAAATGTAGTTAATGTATCTGATCCACAATAAACTACATGTAGGTCACGTGATACTGAGCTGTGCTCACCAGGGGACTAATTTGATTGTTAATTTTTTTGTTGTCATTTTCTTTTATAAATCCTAAAAATAGTTCAGTATTGAACCATTCAGAATGTAACTTCTGTCTCATATGATTTGCTTTATCCAACCAATTTACTAATATGACCTTTGATTTGTGCTAATAATAAAGACATGCAAGTTCATAATGCGATCATCCATCATGTGGATAATTTGGTCAATTTAATCATGTTAACAGTTTGTGGTCTCAATGTAGTTTGGTAGGAAAAACATGGAAACAAATCTACTTTTTAAATACAGAACCAATAGTTGTCCTTGTAATGATGGCTGCTCAGTATTAGAGGCCATTTTACAAACATGACTAGTTGTGACTCAGAGCCATTCTTATGTCATGCTATTTTTCTAGACAAAGAAAGTGGAGTACACAGATTCCACTGAAGTCACAGAATGTGTGATGAGAACGATATGGAATTTGCCAATTACAGAAATCAGCAGAAATCACTCTATCCCTCGGAAATAAATCTACTCAGAAGGAATCAGTACTATCCGCGATGAAGCTCTGATTTATTTAATGTGACAAAATACTGAAGTGTAGATAATGTTTGTTGACTGGCTGATGGCTAAAGTGTTCGTTGACTGACTGATTGTACCAGAGGTTCTACTGTTTCTCTATGCCAAAGTTACCAGTAATCACAAGGAGTGAAGCAATGAGAAGGTGAGAGAACTTCTGATGGTGCCGGTTGATAATCTCATTTCTGAGGCATGGAAGTGAAATTCTTAACTGGTGCCACCAGAGGTTTTCTTGCCTTCTTGTTACTTTGCTCCTTGCTGGAGGCAGTATAGAACCTGATACCCAGCATAGGCTGATGACTCATCTGTTTGTTGATTGGCTCATGGCTCATCTGTTTGTTGATTGGCTGATGGCTCATCTGTTTGTTGATTGGCTCATGGCTCATGTTTGTTGAATGGCTCATGGTTTATCTGTTTGTTGATTTACTCATGGCTTCTTTATTTATTTTTAGGGTGGGGGAGCAGATACATCAGTTGGCACTTTTAATCTTGATGACTGTCTGAACATGTTTGTGGGTGAAGTGGACACTAGTGAACCATTCTCTCTTGGTGTGAAGTTCATGGATGTTACATACTATCTGAAGGCTGATAACAGGCTGGAGATGGACAATTGGTCTCGTGTGCTGAAGCCATTTGTTCAAGCAGCAAAGGCCTATCCTTTTCACAGGGGAAGTAGAAGTTCTTTTAGCTCAAGTGACTCAGTGGAATTATACAATTCAGGTTGGTAATGCAGGATATGAAATGATAATGTCTTCATTAGTATTCTTAGAAACCCATGTTTCTGGTATTGTTCTCATTTCTATGTGGATTTCGACTTTGAGGATGTTTTTTTTTTGGGGGGGGGGAGGGGGAGAGGGGGCACACAGGCACCTTGATAAAGAGAGGTGGTGCTTATTTTGAATAATGTATTCAAAATGCTAATCTTATAGTAATCATCTGGACATATACTTGTTTATATCAGGCCCTGGTTGTTCAAAAGGTGGATAATACTATCCACTGAATAAATCCTTATCTAGTAGATAAATATTTTAAACCACTAGATAGAGATTTATCTAGGCCCGCTTGTTTGAAGCAAGCCAGGGTGGGCACCTAATCCAGGGTTAAATTGTTAACCCAAGGGTAAACTGATTACAAGTACAGATTTAGCACTATCCTAGGGGTCAAGTTACCCTTGCTTCGAACAACTGGACCCTGTTGCATAGCATTATCCACCTTTGAATAACTAGATTTAACTATCATCAGTGTCTCCCTTGTTCCACGTCTGACCAGAGCAAACAAACATGCAAATATTAGTAAGAGTGAAAGAATGTCAGGAAGTGATAATGTTTCACTTCTTTACTGAGTTATCTCCTGCCAACAAGTGACTCAATGCACTGTACCCACCTGTGGTTTATTAGCCTATGTACAGCCATATATCTCCTCTCAAAAAATGGAGAGACCTCCGATTTTTTATCGTAGATGGACTGCTGTACAGAGGCTAAGATTTGGATGATTTTTTGAGGAAAGGGTGTGCTGTGCCCAAGAGAAGTGAGCTGTCATTGGAGTGACTTTTGAGATTGTTATTATCCACAGTACCAGCATCCAGTCTCGGGCGTGTGCCCAGTGTTGGTAAGAGTTCACCAGTGGGCAGACCAGCCACTCCTCCTCGGTCATCAAGTACGCATCCTAAGACAAAGTTTGGACCTGTGGATCAGCATCCATCTGTAAGTACAAACAGGGTAAGCACTACTCCTGGAATTTTAGAATTGTATACCATGACCCTGGAAAACTCCTGGAAAATTTTGTTTTCTTAATCTACTCCTGAAAAACTCCTGGAATTTTATAGACATAGATGAATGTATATAACATGGCATACAATAGACTTTTTTTTTCCATGAAATCTCAGAGTTCAGGGTCATGGAAATGTTCTTTTTGTACCCTGGAAATCTCCTGGAAATCTCCTGGAAAACTGAAACCCATCATCTCAATGCAGTACGAACACTACAAAGATACGTTTAAAATGTTGCACGTCGGGAGGGGAACAGGAAGTCAGCCAATTTTTGCCATATCTCTGGTGCCCCGCTCGTGCGGGCAGCTAACATACACCATGTCTGTAATAACAGGGTGTCGCTATAGACAGGATTTCGTATGAGTGGGCAGGTTATGGCCATGACTTACGACATGGTTACCGTACCACGTGCCGTTACAGTATGATTACGGTACGGTTACCGTTCAACATACCGTTACAGTATGATTACGGTACGGTTACCGTACCACGTGCCGATACAGTATGATTACGGTACGGTTACCGTACCACGTGCCGTTACAGTATGATTACGGTACGATTACAGTACGGTTACCGTACAACCTGCCGTTACAGTACGGGTACGGTGCAAGTACTGTCAGTTGACGTATTCCTTTCCCACTCATCTGCTCAACAGGTCTGTAACAAGTGGGTGTTCCATTTTTTTTCTTGAAGGTCGAGTCTCTGAAGTCGCAGTTAGAGAAACTTCGTGAAGAGAATCGGCAACTGAGAGAACAGCAACCAGCGACCGTGAAACAGCGCGAGTCAGTACACAACTTGGAACAAGATCTGAAAACTAAAACAAGTAGAATCAATGAACTTGAAACAGATAACGCAAAGTGTAAGGATTACCAGAAGGCTGTGATATTTCAGGAAAAGGAGCTTCAAGAGGCGAGAGGTACTATGAAGGATTTACAGCAACAGCTGGCAGAAGCAGAAAAGAAGCTGAAGCACCAGAACGGCAAGGTTGCTGTACATGCTAAAGATTTGGCCGAAGCTAAGGCGGATTTAGAAGAAGCCAACAGCATTATAAGTATCCACAAAGCTAACATTGAATCACTCAAGGGTGAGTTGTCAGTTAAAAACGAGGCTTCTGAGAGACGCGGTAGAATCATTCTTACTGATGAAGAGCCCGAGAGCGATCAGGTGTTTAATGTGAAGTCCATTCAAGCGAGCGGCGAAGACAAACAAAAGAAAGATATTGAAACGAAATTGGGTTTGCTGATGCAGAAACTCAAACAAAACGAACGAGAGCTAATGATGAAGACGAGAGAACTAGAGAAAGCTAACGAAAGCCGCTCGAAAGTGGCCAAGTACACTCGCTCGCTGCTGCAAGAACTTGAGACCAAGTTGTACAACAACGAAAGAAAATTAGCCGAAACTGAGTATCAGTTGGTAAACAATAATTTGGAACTAGAGTACGAGAAGGAGCAGAAATCAAAGCTGGAAAAGGACAAAGATCAGTTAAATATGGAGCTGGAGAAATTACTAGATGAGAAAAAGAAGTCGCGACTTCCTAAAGAAGCTGTTTATTTAATGAACGAAGCCAGGAAAGAAAGCAAATCGGAAAATGTCAGCGAAATGGAGACGAAGCTTTTAGAAACTGAGAATAAGCTGCATGACGTCGAACATAGATTGTCACTGGAAAAAACAGTTCTGCTAGAAGAGATTGAGTCCGTGGAAGGTGACATGAAGGCTATGGAACTGATATCGAACGAGTGCCAGGCGAAGCTTAGGGAGAGCCAAGTGTCACTGTTGGCTGCTAATAGGGAATTACACAAGTCGCGGGAAGAGACTAGAGACTTGAGGAGGGAATTAGATAGGACGAGAACCAGCGTATCGGATGTTACAGCGATAGAAGGACTATTGAATGAAAAGAAGGAGAAGTTAAAATCTCTCAACAAAACTGTAACCGAGTTGAGGATTGAAAATACAGATCTTAACCAAAAAGGTAAAGAACTTGAGAATAAGCTTGATTCAATGGACGAAAAGCTGTGTCAGAGTCTGAAGAAACAGTTTGCCGTCACGGAAGACAACGAGAGACATTTGAAAGAGAAGAAAGCGCTGGAAAACAGAGTGCTCGACTTGGAGGAAAAGGTATTGAACAATAAAGATAAGATATCCGCTTTGAAAATGAAACTAAGCGAGGTGATTTGTGTCAATGATTCTAAGTTCGAGGCCGATCATCAAAAAATCGACCAACTAGAAGAAACTGTAAACGATAAAAACGAACTGCTACAGGAACTCGAGAGTAGACTAGCTGCAAGAGAGCAAGAAATCATGGAGCTGAAACAACGGCAAGAGAGAGAGACTGCAGTAAAACAGTCGAATGAACAGAAACACATCGCGCACGAGCTAGAGACGCTGTTAGAGAAAGAGAGAGATCTGGTGAAAAGGAGTAAAGAAAAGTTTGACGAGAAAAACGATGAACTGAAAGTGTTAAAGAAAGAATTGTCAGAGCTTAGTAAAGAAGTAGCTATCTTGGATGCAAACAAGGAGGACTGTAACAGAGTCGACGATCTGGAAACCAAGTTAGCTGAACGAGAAGATAAGCTGGTAGAGTACGAGAAAGTCCTGCAGACAGCACAGGACAAGATACTGGAGTTCCAATACCAGTCGAGTCTAGGTAAACCAGGAGAAAAGGAAGATTATCTCGACCAAATTAAAGATCTAGAAAAGAAAGTGGCTTCACTTCAGAACGAGGTGGAAGATGACCACGAGAAACTGGGCTTGGCCGAGGAGAGACTGCTGGATTATGAAGTGGAGGAGAAACTGCTCACCGCTGAGCTGCAAAAATGTAAGAAAGAGAATCCCGAGGGACTTGAGTCCAGAATTCGCGAGCTACGAAAACAACTGGTTGGTGAGGAGAAAAAGGCCGCTGGGCTTGAAGTAGAACATAAAGAAATAACCAAGAAACTCGTAGCGAGCGAAGAAAAGGTTGTGGAGCTGGCAGAGGAGTTAGCTAAACGGTTAAAACTCGAGCAGGAAACAGCGGAATGGATTGTAGGGGTTGAAAATAACTTGGGGAAAACCGAAGGGGATTTGAACAACGCTAAGGGTTGCCTGCTGTCAAAAGCACAGGAACTCGAGCGTGAGAAAACCAACATTCTCGACATCGTGGAACTGTCTAGGAAGTATGTTAGCGAGCTTGAAGCTTCTCTTGCCGAGGAAAAGTGTCGAGTGCATGAACTGGAAAAGAGCTTAGAAGAAAAGCAACGAGCTGGAGTACTTGGAGAAGAAACACAAGTTGACGAGGTTGATGGAAAGAGGAAATATGGGTTGGAAGATAGGTCCAAAGTTGAGGATATAGAAGCGAAGTTGGCTTGCTGTGAGAGGGAGAAAGACGCTGAGAAAACTAGGGTGAAAGAACTGCAAATCGAACTGGACGATACGAGAATGAGTTTGACCGAGGAGCTGGAATCCGCAAAAGAAGCGCATCAAAAGGACATGAAAAAACTGAGCGAGGACACGTTAAAAGTCAGCGGAGCAGCGAGGACGGAGGGTGACGAACTTCGTCTGAGGTTAACCTCTCGTGTGATTACCCTACAATCTGATATCAGCGAACTGAGAGCGGCACAACGAGCTGCGATAGAGAAACTCAAGGCTCGACACAAGAAGGAGCTGGAGAACGTGCGGCGGGAGGCGATCCTGGAGACGAGCATGAAGCAGCCGATAGAGGAGTCAGAGGAGCTGAACGTTACCATGACCGAGATGGAGACCGAGATGAAGGACATCGTCACTAGGTCTGTACAAACCTAGCTAGATATATACAGGGTCTAGATAGGGTATAGGTATAGCTAGATATATACATGCAGGGGATAGGTATAGCTATAGCTATATACAGGGTCTAGATAGGATATAGCTAGATATATACAGGGTCTAGATAGGGTATAGGTATAGCTAGATATATACATGCAGGGTATAGATATAGCTATAGCTATATACAGGGTCTAGATAGGGTATAGCTAGATATATACAGGGTCTAGATAGGGTATAGGTATAGCTAGATATATACATGCAGGGTATAGGTATAGCTATAGCTATATACAGGGTCTAGATAGGGTATAGCTAGATATATACAGGGTCTAGATAGGGTATAGGTATAGCTAGATATATACATGCAGGGTATAGGTATAGCTATAGCTATATACAGGGTCTAGATAGGGTATAGCTAGATATATACAGGGTCTAGATAGGGTATAGGTATAGCTAGATATATACATGCAGGGTATAGGTATAGCTATAGCTATATACAGGGTCTAGATAGGGTATAGGTATAGCTAGATATATACATGCAGGGTATAGGTATAGCTATATACAGGGTCTAGATAGGGTATAGCTAGCTATATACATGGTCTAGGTAGGTTATAAGTATAGCTAGATATGTACAGGGTCTGAGGCAGTTGAACCTAATTCAGAGTAATCAATCAGGGTGAAAATCCTGGTTGTGGGAAATTCGCTGAACAATCAGAACACTCAGTTTTCAATCAATGTGCTCGGGACTTCCGGAAATGTTCTAAGTGATCCGATGTTCGACTAACAAATACACGAGAAGTCAATGCGCATGTGCGACCACAGGGAACCCAAGCGGGAAGTCCAAATGCACTCAGACAGAAGCCTTCGCCGGACTTGATGAGGCTATCTCGTGTTTACGTTAAAACAACACTGAAATACTACTGAATAACCTGCGTTGGGCTGTCTTGTGCTGCCACTGCACACTTCCTTTCAAAACTCCGGATAGCAAACATCAAACAAGAGTTATGACAAATGTTAAAAGAATTATCATATCTTATTATTGTTTTACTGAAATAGTATCTGTTTATAGCTGACCGCGGGTGACTGGGGCTACTGACTATTACAATATGACGAATTAATTAAGAAATACAATAATGAGTAGGTTGGGACTGAAAAAAGTTCAATTCACTCGAGGTGGAAAGCTAAATATATCTAGAAACTTGAAGTCAAAAGTAGAAATACTTTTTCTGATGTTTGCTAATGACATGATTGATCGGTATCAGTGGTTGGTATTTCCAATCTGCTGCATATTATTAAATCGTTAGGATTCACGAGTGCATTTCTATCTTAGGACTGTGAAGTGCAGGGTGCGATGAATTCATTTTGGATCTGGAGGTATGATCTCCAGGGAAAGCCGTCATTTTTCTCCTTGATTTAATTCACAAACGGAAGGAAAACCTACTTTAAAGTACCACTTTCTTCAGTTCACAACTGTAACTGTTTAAAGCTGCCTCAGTGATAAATCCTGCTACGTGTCCGAGGTGCAGTTCACGTCGAGATTGTAGCTGTTATCATTCGATTACATGACGCTTGTGTGTGAACTCATTCCTAGAAAATAACAGCATTATAAAGGTACACAGCCGCACCGAGTTAACATCTATTGTTGCCAAGAACTCAGTGCCGGGGCTGCAGCCGATTTCTTGGGCAGTTCACTACAGCCCGTTGTGATATTTTTTCTAATAAACAATCTAGTAAAGTAGCTGAGGAATTCGTTCTCTTCCTGATAGCGTTTTTGTATGGTAAATCGCGGGATATCATGGCGCCAAAAGTAGTCTTCCAAGGACGCTGATTTTGATCTGTAACGACGAGTTCAACAAGGGAGAACACTTAAACGAGTAAAGAGGCTGATCGACTGCTAAGATATTCCATTAAAGTCAACTGAGAGAAATGAAGGGAAAATCTCCAAATGTCAAATTGTCTAATAACAATTAAATTTACCTTGGAAGGAAGCGTTCTCGATGATTAAACATCAATGATTAAACACCGCACAGGCGTGCAGATTAACTCCGAAATGTGATCATTTTTAACATAGAGAACTTATCGTGCTGGACAGGTTCTACTCTCAAATCTAACGAAAAGGTTTAATGTGGAGTAACTGAGTGACGCTGAGAAGTCTGCCATGGAGTGCCTCCTGTAGAGTTCTTGGCAGAACATCGAACATTGACGTCACTGTAGTCAGCCGTGCGGTCCGTTTGTTTTCGCTGTGTGACACAGCACTGAATTATCACCGGGACGTTAGCCTGCCATCCCAACTATGCACCCACTGATTCGTCTTGCTTCGAAAGATGATCTGCGTTTAAACGACATGAGCATAAACTAGCAATTCAGTGCAACTGTACCAGAGATTTTCTCGATAGCTATGGAGTTCATGGTTATTTGAAGTTAAGCACAGCTTCTTTTTTACGATCAGACTTGTCGGTTTCGTTGGACTACAGACGTTCTTCCCGGACTATCTATCTACATAATGAATTGAATCGTTGAATAATTGCTTCCAAACATATCCAAAGGATGTTGAGGCGTGTTTTATGTAAGTGAGTGGGGCGACCAGCCAGCACTAAACATCATGCATGCATCATCTGGCCTGGGTTAGTAGCACACTCTGTCATGTTAGCTCATCGCCACAAAGTGCCCGCACAGAATAACGTTATACGAAGCTCCAATAGCTTTATACGGTAAGTTCACATGTGTAGCGATTACTTCTGTCTTTTTTTCAACTCCTCGTGAACGATGGTTCAACTCATTTGTAGGTATTTTGTGTGATGTGTCTGTCTGTGAGCATAGCTCGGGGACCAGTTTCAGTGCCAGTTCTATAGTTTTTGAGTGTAGAGAAACAGTTTCCGATATTGAATCCTTCCTAGTTACCAACATTTGACCTTTATCTTCATGCATGTCAAGCTAAAGAGGGTTGAAATCCACTGGATAGCCGCGTTTCTTTTCGCCGTTTGGCAACATGAACGGTTGTTTGTTCAGCCTTGCACAGTTCTCAACTAAAGCACTTGTGTACGATCGGTCATTAATAGTGCACAAATTTTCTTTGTCAAAATTTGTCGTGCAGAGAGTGTAGGCGGTGAAGCGATGTTAATTCTAGTTATAAGTCGCTTTAAAGTCAAAACCAAATATACTACTTGAACTGATATCTTACAGTCATGGAATAAGTTTATTGGACGAGTTGTGGTTTCAACGGAACCAGAACATTCAACAAATTTAAAGGTTCTTGGAATGTGCGTGACGCATTCTTGATCGGCGAGCATGTCACGCAATGTAATAAATTGCGTTACAATAGCGTCACGTACATGGATTGGAACTCTTAAGATTTCACAGCGATCGAATGTAACGGTAGGGTGGAATTGTCTGCATATTTAGCTAAAATCTAAAGACGCGATTTTATTGAGAAGGGGATATTTGTCGGGTTGCCGGAATGCTACGACTTGGGAATGTTGGAAGGTAAACGTGATGGCGCTGTGACTCCAGCAGTCTGCAAAGACAAAGAAAGCAAGTGGAGTGGAAAACAATATATCTACGACATGCTGAGCCTCCTGTTGGGCGACCTTTACATGTTATTAATGCAGCCAAGAACCCAACATTCACCTTGTCCGACTCGCATACCTCACTTCCTTGATTTCTTGCTTCGATCGTTACCCTGGAGTATCCCACAATGCCACCGTGTAAACCTCTGTCCAATCATAAGCTCTTGGTATTCAGTATTTATTTCTAATGTGTGTAAGGCATAATCTTTTTCAATTCTTTGTATGAGCCCCTGGCTGTCTGTCACGGTCATCAATTTTCTAATGTTTTAGAATAATACTGCGATTTTATTTTGCTTAAGACCGATGTAAAAGCGACGAATCTGTATTAACTAATAATACTGTAACGTATGTTCTAAAACTTTTAGTGTAACCAGTTTATAAATATATAAAATACAAAGTTAACAAACTCTAGGAAAATCACATGCCTGACGAGGTAATTCACGTTAAATACCACGTTAAACCGATATCGCCCGAGTCGCGAAGCAGGCATGTGATTTTCGTTGAATCGCATACTTTTCGATGAATTACTTGATGATTTAATACTTTTGTTGATATTTTGCTAAGTTATCAATAGTGCACGTATTCCACTCTGAATCACCACTCGTCTCGGCCAATCAGCGCCTGATTTCGCAGTCGCACTCAGATGTGACTATGCGATTCCAGATCGAAGCATAAATATTACCTTTATTGTTATACCATACGGTTACCGTTGAGTAGGACAATATAAAATGATAATATATATTAGGGCTAAACATGATTGTAAAGTCCTGGCTATACAGCATTCTTCAGGGGAAAACCGAAGAACAAGGCTATATATAGCCAAAACGTCGGGATTTTACAATAATTTTTAGCCCAAATATTATATTATATTGTCCTACCTGGAAGTAGTACTTTTTTGCCGTCGAGGAGAGCAGATGTCGTATGACAAACCACGGCAATGACGTACATCCTGTATACTGCACGGCATGTTGTGACATTGAAATATGTCCCTATTGTTCTTGTCCTGCTGATCTAATCAGATTACAGAGTTACGGTACACTAAGTTACAGTACGGTTACGGTAAGGTTACGGTAAGGTTACGAAATCTGCTCTAGTATTCGTCAGTTTCACATGTAACACTAAACTGTTCTCTACCAGGTACGAGGCCCAAATGGAGCTCCTAAAACACAATCATCACAGGGAAATCGACAAATTAAAACGAACCAGCGAGTCTGGGGGCGGCCTACAGACAGAGGTGGTGCAACTGCAGGTGGAGATGGAGAAGATGAGTCAAAAATACATGGAAGAGATAGAAATGTTGAAGGGTCATCATGCTGAGGAACTTGACCAGCTAAAGAATGTGAGTAGCGCCACGTGACACGGCAGAGTTACCCTGGGTTCCAGTGTGAGACGGCATTGTTACCCTGGGTTCCACTGTCCGTGGGACACGGTAGTTACCATGGGTTCCAGTGTCTGTGGGACTGGGACACAGTCAGTTTAAGTAGGAACCTCAGGACGGGGACAGATGTGATGACAGAACGTAGAAAAGTGGTTTCTCACGAAATATGGTGTTTACTATTTGCTCTATTTGCTTTTATATCTGTTTTTCACAACCGGATTTTCGAAAAATATGATCAGTAGGTTCCGTTCAACGAAAAGCGGAGTGATTTACGTTCTTCCGTTCGCGATCTGTTTTAAACGACTGCGTGTATTATTACGTGCAGTTATTGTATTTTGTAATTAAGACTATTGTTTTAAGACGTCGTCCACTGACATCGGCAAGAGGACAGCCATCAGGTGTTGCAGCACTCGTGCAGCTGTTACAAAGTTGAATCGCATGCAAACCCCGCCTCCCCCCTCAATAATATAATGGTCCATCCCTTAGTAAAGCTTACAGGCATTATTAATCGTGTTTGTTATGACTGTTCCATAGCAGCATTATCAAACTTGTTATATCAATGTTTTACTGTACGGTTGATACTGTTGTCTCTGTAACTTGATAAGAGTGGTATGGTGACGAAGGATTTGTGTCCTGTTTTTCCTAAATCTTCCTTCGCCATTGCTTCTCGTTTGTCTCGCTCCAGTCCTTGTCAGGGTTCTTGATGCGCTCGTCACTCTACTGCCGCATGCTATCCTGCATAGTGCGTCATTTCTCAGTAGATTTATGTTGGTCTGTGTGCAGGATATGGCGATGGTGATCCAGGCTTCAGTGAGTCACAGCCCCTCTAAAGATGTCGACAGTAACACTCAACAACTGAAGGCAAGAATCAAAGAACTTGAGGAAGAAATGGAAGGACTAAGCGATAAATACAATGAGGATCTCAAAATCGAGAGGGTAAGGTTCATTATTATATAGCTAAGTTATTTTGCGAGCTCTGAATGGTCAATTTGCGGTCCATAACTTCCCGTACGGACCTTCCGCCCACTTCCGGTCTCGAAGGAAATGAAGAAGCTATATAATGAACATTTTATTAACCTCGTTTGCTCGGTCCGTACCTAAGTTATGGACCCTTTTTTTAAAGCCCGCACGCTTCGCGCTTGGGTCATAAAAAGAAAAAAAAAACTCTGTCCATAACTTACGGTACGGCATCCCATGTCGGCTGCATCCCATGTTGGTAAGCCATACCCTGACCAACTGTTTGACATGTCGGCTGCATCCCATGTTATGACGTTGTGACGTCACGTGACGTCATCTGTGCATCTATAAGAGGACAGACCCACACCAAAATGAAGCCTATTTGTTTTATACAAAAAAAATTGCGAAACAAGGAGTCGTGCAAAACGTGACGTCATCTGAGCATCTGTACTTTAATAACACATGACTATCGACCAATCAAAGCGCGGGTTTTACACGGTACAATAGTTGATAAAACCCAGTGTCGAGTGAACGTTCATCGCGCATGTGCGGATGTTACTATTCACCACAGGAAGCCCAACAGAAAGAGCTGGACCAGATCCGCGACGACATGATGACTGTGATCCAGGCCATCAAGTCACAGAAGTACGAGCTGGAGCCTGAGCAGCTAGAACAGACAAAACACGAGTACGAGGCTA
The DNA here is from genome assembly GCA_030867875.1 of Actinernus sp. WN-2022. Classification (NCBI taxonomy): domain Eukaryota; kingdom Metazoa; phylum Cnidaria; class Anthozoa; order Actiniaria; family Actinernidae; genus Actinernus; species Actinernus sp. WN-2022. The sequence continues at coordinate 56,799,809 of JAOWCC010001634.1, forward strand.
AGATAGCTCGCATGCAGGAGGAACATCAACAACAGCTGAAGGACAGTCAGTCTTGTGTGCCGCAGGTGACTGTCTCAGGGGTGGGTGACCGAACTGTACTAAAGTGATTAATGACCATTAGTGCCAGGATGCTGAATAGGGGCTGTGTCACGGTAGGTACTGTGTGCAGTCAATGTTCGCTCAGTGGCTGTTAAGTCTCCTTACTACTCAATGATGCGCGATGGAAATGATACGCAATCCTTGAAGACTACAGCTATACAGTTTATTATTCATTTTTGAATATTTACTTTGATTTTAACCATCCCACATGTGTGCGGGGTTCGTCAGTTCATATGAACATCGCTGAAAATAACTTGTCTCGCCCGAGACCTCTCCTGCACCACGACACAGCCCCTTGTATGCAGATCACTTTGGAACCGTTTTATAATTAGCTTCAAAGCCAATCCGAGCTGAAACGATTCTGACAAGACTTTCACAGATCAAATATACACTGGCTTAACCTTATCGAGTTCATTTTAACAACCGGTAAAGAACGGATTGCGATCCTGTGCTCTGTTGGAAATATTTAAAGGCGCTGTGTCACGGTGAGGGTCACGGCTTTATGTTCAGGGCCAGATCAACATTATGTTCAGTAGTTTTCATATAAACTGACCATCCTAGCACACGTGTGGTTTGAATGAAATCAAAGTAAATGTGCAAAATTGATTAACAAACTGTGCGTAGATCTAGTCTTCAAGGAAAATATTGTATATTCTTCCAATTGAGCATCAAGGTAGGGGACTTTACGAACATTGATTCCAGACATGCGCAAAACCATGACACCGCGCCTTCAAAACATGATGGAGGAAAGGTAATGGGTGAAGTATACATGAATACTGTCTTGTTTTAATATTAACAACATGCCCCAGTGAAGCATTAATTGTCTTTCTAATTCCAATCAAGGAACAGGACGACGACTTGCAACAAGCTCAGCACATCAAAGAACTCGAACAAGAAATTGCGAGACTTCGTAATAAGTACGAGAGCGAACTGTGGGAGAAACAAACGAAACACGAGGACGACATGAACCAACTGAAGCTGGACATGCTTGTGGCGATACAGGTAGCGCGCAGTGGAACAGCCTCACCTGTAACACACAGTGAGAAACCTGCTGAGGACACTGTTAGACAGGCAGGCATCAAGCTATCACTAGAGGTACGTATCACTAGCTTACACTGCGGGCGGGGAGGGCCTTGGGTTAGTGGCATCAAGCTATCACTAGAGGTATGTACCACTATATAGCTTACACTGCGGGTGGGGAAGGCCTTGGGATAGTGGCATCAAGCTATCACTAGAGGTACGTATCACTAGCTTACACTGCGGGTGGGGAAGGTCTTGGGTTAGCTAGCAGCATGATAGGGTTGGGAAGGAGTAAAGAAACCGTTGAATCCCGTCTCGTCACGGGGATATCGTAAGCCGACGGAGTTACGGAGGCTTTGAAAAAATATGTTTACGCGTTCGCGGCAGTTTTTAGACTCAAATCTTTGCAGGATAATTGAGATTCATTAAAAATGTATTCTGTTGTGATTACTTTTCAGGAGGCCCGTTGTAGGGTTGGAGAACTGGAAGAAGAGAATACAAAAATCAAGACGGAATTCGCCGAGGAAAAGGACGAACTAGAAAAAACAGTCAAACGGCAAGAGGCAGCTACGATGTTTGGTTTACGAAGGAATGAGGAAATGAGTAATAAAATATATCAGATGCAAAAAGAAATGGAGGATATTGATCGTAAGTATATGAAGGAGATCAAAATGTACAAAGACGCGTTTGAACGAGAAAAGGATTCGAAGTCAAAGTGTGGAGAGACGGCTGCTCTGGAATCGGAAAACGATGCGCTTAAACTTGAACTCGACGAACTGAGGCTAAAAATGGACGAAGCAGAAGTTCTTAATCAAAACGAGATAAAGATGTATAAAGAGAAGCTTGGCGAGGAGAAATTATTAGATGTAGATGATTTACGGCTGCAAGTGAAAGGACTGGAGGACGGTATCGAGGAGATGAAGCTGGAACATGATCGAGAAATGGAGGAAGTGGAAGAAAGTCATGCTAAGACTATAGAGCATCTTAAATCAGAGCATGAAAAAGAACTTAGGAACATGGAAACGAAAAACTCGACATTAGGGTCAACCAAGGCTGTGGCTAAAGACGAACAAACTGTAAATAAGACAAGAGACTTAGAATATAAAATTGAAGAACTGGAGTCTTTGCTTGAAGTTAAAAAGCGACGACACAGGGAGGAGGTGAAACGCTTAAAAGAGAGATTGGACGAAGAGATACAAAGACACACGGATGACATGCGAGAGCACAAGAACAAGCTGAAGGAGTCCGACCGGAGAGGGTCCGTGTCGTCTAGTACGGGCGCCAGTGAATATTTCAGAAAACAGGTATCTGAATTAAGAACAGAGAATAAAAGTCTCAAGGAGGAACTGGAGAAACTGCGAGACAAGGCGGGAACTGCAGTGAATAGGGTACAGAAAACAGGTGAAATAACCAGTCTTATTGAATACTTCAATAACTACTACGCCGACGGCTGTGAAGACGGGACGCGAAAAAGAGTTCTCTGCGTCAAATCTTGTTTTTATTGTTGCTTCTGTTACTGCTTTTCACGTTCAAGTCTTCGTTAAAATAGGATAACCACAGAGTTCGGTTCAGCCCGAACGAAAACGAGTGATTTTATTTTAAGTTCCTATGTTTGCGTTTTCTAATAAACGTAAAGCGAAATTGTGTGCGATATTGTAATTGATTTTGCCCGCGGCAAATGGAGAAATCTGATTGGTTCTTCGATGGTCCGGTAAATAGCCGTACGACCAGTCGGTGTGGTTTTGGACCGCTGCAAGCTAAAGTAGTTGATTGAGATTGTTTCCACACGAAACGTTTAGTGAAAAAAGCAACGAAAAGTACGTTTTTAACTCAAAGTATAACACAAAAAGTAATGTCAGAAGATAAATAGCATTGCAAAACCTTTTACCAAAAAGCAGTGTTTTAGTAAACACAGAAAGGCATGACAAAGAAAAGAAAGACAGTTGTATTTTGCGACTTTTCTGAACAGCAGCCAAAACACACCAAAGACGAGACAAACTCACCAGCCAAAACACACCAAGACAAGACAAAGGACAACCCAAACTCACCTGAAAACGTTTTCCAGAATCAAAACAAGCTAAAAAAACATACTAGGGATTGTTTACTTATGAAGATATTCAACATTTTGCGAAACATAATTTTGGTCCCATGTTGACCTGAATGCCAACGGACGGTTTTCAAATTTAGCCGATGTTCCTTGTCATGCTAAACGAAAAGCTCCCATCGTTTGGAGTTCTAAACAGAGTTGGAATTCGCCTCGTGAAATGTCTGTAAATGATTCACTGGAATAAAGTCTGTGACAAAGCTTGGCTCGAACTTCGCCGTTTCTCTTCAAATTATTTTTGAAGAACCGACAAAGTAGCAAGTTCAGTTAAATTTCAGGTCGGATTTTCTTTGCTGTTTTTTCGGATGAATCGAACCTAACATTGAAAGGGTTTCAATCTTACCCTCAGCCAATCAGAAATGACCTCATTGAGCTGACCAATCAGACACAATGCTACTGTAGCTTGCGAAAGAAACCATTGCAGTGGTACATGTGTTGTTGGGGAAAAAGGACTGAACCACAGCTTAGTTCAGCCAATCCATATAATATACATTTATTGATCTTGTTCGGTCCGGATGCCGGGGGAATATTGGTCTCGTTTTGTTTTGTGTATGGACGTCGCCTTTCGGCCTCGGTCCGTATCGCGCTTTACCACCCGCTAAACACATTCAAGTTAGGGGCTAGGTAAAGCCAGTTTAATTACATAGGGTTAGTTGGTGTGCGACCAGGACGATGATGCTTACAATGATGACACAAATACATCGAGGTTACTGACCAAACGTGAGGTCCGGTGGGGGGATATTGGTCGAGTTCGTTAATTGTGAAACGGCTGTTTATTTATTTCTGTGAGTAATTAATTTACCGTTAATTATGATTTCTGGCAAATGTGCGATATTCGGGATTGCCATTCTTCTTTGTTTTCAAATAACGCTGATCCTGGAAGCGACGCGGACAACCTCGTTCGCAGGCTCGTTTCCTTTTATTATCCGGGAATCGTGAAATAGGCATTTAATTTTCTGTGACCCCTCCCCCTTTACCACCCTCTGTTTAGTTACACAGGGTGGAAACTACGTCGAACAGGTTGTTAGTTCAAGTGCTTATGAGGTTTAGTTACACAGGGTTGAAACTACGTCGAACAGGTTGTTAGTTCAAGTGGTGATGAGCTCTAGGCAGAAGTCGTTTATTTGGGTGCAGTAAAGTGCTTTACATCTTGTTCAACCATTTTTGGGTGATTTACGTATTATTCTGGAGAGGGTTGGGTATGATCACGTATTGACAATGATAGGAATTGAGAAGTTTTCTTAACAAAGTCTTGCATTGCTGTGTTTTTATTTCATCTCAGAATCTCAGCGTTCGCATTCTGAGTCCGACTCGCTGCCTTTCGCAGATGATAGCAAACTACCTCTGAGGAAGACCACTTCAGATTCAAAGGCCTTAGAAATGGAGAGTACGAGAAGACCCTTCCGTGTTGGCCCGAGAGAGGACGTGTTGGGTGATAAGTCAGCCGACGGCAAGACCCCGCTCACACGGCAATGGTCCTCAGACAAGACAAAAACTTTTACTCGACAGTCGTCTAAGGTGAGCTCTGTCACATACTCGCTAACGTTGATGCGAGTGGTATCCTGTACTAGGGGAACTCGACCTCTTTAAACTGCTTAAACACTTCTAGAAAATATGAGCCTAAAGACAACAGGCAGACAGGTATATTCAGTGTGCGTACAGGAAAGCAAGTCGACATATGGTTTTGTTATTTTGGTCACTGATCTACCCCGTTGTGGAGGACTCGTCTTAACACCATTAAAAACATGTTATAGAAACAAGTTTAATGTAAAGTTCTTTGGGCTACGTGGCACTTAGAGAAAATAATATATAAATGTGACAACAATGTGACGGGTATAGTCGAGACTTTACGAGTTTAACCACTGATGAAAGGCTAAGCCCTTCTGGACTATAACTGACACATTTATTTCCTTTTATATTTTTTATGTCAACAATAACGTACTGTTGAAATATGTACTGATATTTGACCGAAGACATTGGCCACTACCAGAATGAAAAAAGGACTGGTTTGTCAAGTTTATGCAATTAACAAATAAACCTCGCCATAAGAAAGAGCACCTCGGAATTAGTAAGGATACCAAGTTTGAGTATGATTTGGTAAAAATAGATTGTGAAGCAAGCTTTCAAAAATAAGAGACGTTTGTATGGACTGGAAGGACAAGCATCCCTCCAATCCATACAAACGTCTCTTATTTTTGCGATTTTTGAAAGCTTACCACATGGTAAATATCAGATGAAACGTCCACAAATTTGGTAAACTTACTCATTTCAATGTGCTCTTTCTCATGATGGAGTTTATTTGTTAATAGACCCTTTCAGCTTGCCTGTTTGTTGCCCCATTTCAGGCCACGTGAATTTTCCCTTGAGTAACGCGTTTTTGTTTTTCTGTATCCCAAGAGGAATGTACCAATTTCTATAATTGGAAAACAAAGCACTGAATCCTCTGGAGAACCCAGTCGTTTTTTTAAAATTTGGTAGTGGCCAATTATCTGTTGCGAGAAGCCAACAGTTTGCGAGAGCGAAGCTTGTGGAAAACTATGAGTGTCGAGGAACAGATATTGTTGTTTGCATCTAAGCGTGAACACGTGAGTCCAAAACATGTTCTAACTGGGTATCAAACATACCTTGATTCGTCATCTAACTTTCGAAGTTTGAAAGTGTGCTAGACGAACTTTCGCGCCCAAAATATCAAGTTGTGCTCCAGTTGTGAGGATATTTACGATATGCCTTTATTCGGGACTTAAGGAGTCGAGTGATATAGCTGGTTGGAGAATTATCGATACGGAAAGAGAACAACTTAGTATTTTGAGCGCGAAAGTTCATCTAGCACGTCTTCAAACCTAGAAAGGTTGATGACGAATCACGTTCCGTTTGATACCCAGATCGCGTCACGTGTTCACGCTTAGATAAAAACGACGGTAATGTCCAAGGACAAATAAGTGGATATTTAAACGCCGCAAAGTAGGTTGTCTTTATAATCCATCAAATAGTCTCTTACTGGAGCCCTTGCTTGCGCTGCGCTTAGATATCGGGTCACATGATACATTTCCACCAATCACGTGCGAGAAAATATTTGATTAGTTGTAATGATGAGTTGACATTATCTAAGAAATGCAACACATACACAGCCCATCACTCTATCGCATACTCTTCATTCCCAAAACAAATACCTTTAGCCAGTCATACTTATTCATTCAACTTGTTTTATCTGCTTCAGACTGAAGTCAAGTCAGTAGCTGCTCGTGTAGCCATGTTCCAGTTAGCATGTACGTAATCTTCATACGTAGGTGTGCTGAGGTCATGTACGTAATCTTCATACGTAGTGTGCTGAGGTCATGTACGTAATCTTCATACGTAGTGTGCTCAGGTCATGTACGTAATCTTCATACTTAGGTGTGCTGAGGTCATGTACGTAATCTTCATACGTAGGTGTGCTCAGGTCATGTACGTAATCTTCATACGTAGGTGTGCTGAGGTCATGTACGTAATCTTCATACGTAGGTGTGCTGAGGTCAAGGTCATGTACGTAATCTTCATACGTAGTGTGCTGAGGTCATGTACGTAATCTTCATACGTAGTGTGCTGAGGTCATGTACGTAATCTTCATACGTAGGTGTGCTGAGGTCATGTACGTAATCTTCATACGTAGTATGCTGAGGTCATGTACGTAATCTTCATACGTAGTGTGCTGAGGTCATGTACGTAATCTTCATACGTAGGTGTGCTGAGGTCATGTACGTAATCTTCATACGTAGTATGCTGAGGTCATGTACGTAATCTTCATACGTAGTGTGCTGAGGTCATGTACGTAATCTTCATACGTAGTGTGCTGAGGTCATGAACGTAATCTTCATACTTAGGTGTGCTGAGGTCATGTACGTAATCTTCATACTTAGGTGTGCTGAGGTCATGTACGTAATCTTCATACGTAGGTGTGCTGAGGTCATGTACGTAATCTTCATACTTAGGTGTGCTGAGGTCATGTACGTAATCTTCATACGTAGGTGTGCTGAGGTCATGAACGTAATCTTCATACGTAGGTGTGCTGAGGTCATGTACGTAATCTTCATACGTAGGTGTGCTGAGGTCATGAACGTAATCTTCATACGTAGGTGTGCTGAGGTCATGTACGTAATCTTCATACTTAGGTGTGCTGAGGTCATGTACGTAATCTTCATACGTAGGTGTGCTGAGGTCATGTACGTAATCTTCATGCTTAGGTGTGCTGAGGTCATGTACGTAATCTTCATACTTAGGTGTGCTGAGGTCATGTACGTAATCTTCATACGTAGGTGTGCTGAGGTCATGTACGTAATCTTCATACTTAGGTGTGCTGAGGTCATGTACGTAATCTTCATACGTAGGTGTGCTGAGGTCATGTACGTAATCTTCATACGTAGGTGTGCTGAGGTCATGTACGTAATCTTCATACGTAGGTGTGCTGAGGTCATGTACGTAATCTTCATACGTAGGTGTGCTGAGGTCATGTACGTAATCTTCATACGTAGGTGTGCTGAGGTCATGAACGTAATCTTCATACTTAGGTGTGCTGAGGTCATGTACGTAATCTTCATACGTAGGTGTGCTGAGGTCATGAACGTAATCTTCATACTTAGGTGTGCTGAGGTCATGTACGTAATCTTCATACTTAGGTGTGCTGAGGTCATGTACGTAATCTTCATACGTAGGTGTGCTGAGGTCATGTACGTAATCTTCATACGTAGGTGTGCTGAGGTCATGTACGTAATCTTCATACGTAGGTGTGCTGAGGTCATGTACGTAATCTTCATACGTAGGTGTGCTGAGGTCATGTACGTAATCTTCATACTTAGGTGTGCTGAGGTCATGAACGTAATCTTCATACTTAGGTGTGCTGAGGTCATGTACGTAATCTTCATACGTAGGTGTGCTGAGGTCATGTACGTAATCTTCATACGTAGGTGTGCTGAGGTCATGAACGTAATCTTCATACTTAGGTGTGCTGAGGTCATGAACGTAATCTTCATACTTAGGTGTGCTGAGGTCATGTACGTAATCTTCATACGTAGGTGTGCTGAGGTCATGTACGTAATCTTCATACTTAGGTGTGCTGAGGTCATGTACGTAATCTTCATACGTAGGTGTGCTGAGGTCATGTACGTAATCTTCATACGTAGGTGTGCTGAGGTCATGTACGTAATCTTCATACGTAGGTGTGCTGAGGTCATGTACGTAATCTTCATACGTAGGTGTGCTGAGGTCATGTACGTAATCTTCATACGTAGGTGTGCTGAGGTCATGTACGTAATCTTCATACGTAGGTGTGCTGAGGTCATGTACGTAATCTTCATACGTAGGTGTGCTGAGGTCATGTACGTAATCTTCATACGTAGGTGTGCTGAGGTCATGTACGTAATCTTCATACGTAGGTGTGCTGAGGTCATGTACGTAATCTTCATACGTAGGTGTGCTGAGGTCATGTACGTAATCTTCATACGTAGGTGTGCTGAGGTCATGTACGTAATCTTCATACGTAGGTGTGCTGAGGTCATGTACGTAATCTTCATACGTAGGTGTGCTGAGGTCATGTACGTAATCTTAATACGTAGGTGTGCTGAGGTCATGTACGTAATCTTCATACGTAGGTGTGCTGAGGTCATGTACGTAATCTTCATACGTAGGTGTGCTGAGGTCATGTACGTAATCTTCATACGTAGGTGTGCTGAGGTCATGTACGTAATCTTCATACGTAGGTGTGCTGAGGTCATGTACGTAATCTTCATACGTAGGTGTGCTGAGGTCATGTACGTAATCTTCATACTTAGGTGTGCTGAGGTCATGTACGTAATCTTCATACGTAGTGTGCTGAGGTCATGTACGTAATCTTCATACGTAGTGTGCTGAGGTCATGTACGTAATCTTCATACGTAGTGTGCTGAGGTCATGTACGTAATCTTCATACGTAGGTGTGCTGAGGTCATGTACGTAATCTTCATACGTAGTGTGCTGAGGTCATGTACGTAATCTTCATACGTAGGTGTGCTGAGGTCATGTACGTAATCTTCATACGTAGGTGTGCTGAGGTCATGTACGTAATCTTCATACGTAGGTGTGCTGAGGTCATGTACGTAATCTTCATACGTAGGTGTGCTGAGGTCATGTACGTAATCTTCATACGTAGGTGTGCTGAGGTCATGTACGTAATCTTCATACGTAGGTGTGCTGAGGTCATGTACGTAATCTTCATACGTAGTGTGCTGAGGTCATGTACGTAATCTTCATACGTAGGTGTGCTGAGGTCATGTACGTAATTTTCATACGTAGGTGTGCTGAGGTCATGTACGTAATCTTCATACGTAGGTGTGCTGAGGTCATGTACGTAATCTTCATACGTAGGTGTGCTGAGGTCATGTACGTAATCTTCATACGTAGGTGTGCTGAGGTCATGAACGTAATCTTCATACTTAGGTGTGCTGAGGTCATGAACGTAATCTTCATACGTAGTGTGCTGAGGTCATGTACGTAATCTTCATACTTAGGTGTGCTGAGGTCATCTACGTAATCTTCATACGTAGGTGTGCTGAGGTCATGAACGTAATCTTCATACTTAGGTGTGCTGAGGTCATGTACGTAATCTTCATACTTAGGTGTGCTGAGGTCATGTACGTAATCTTCATACGTAGTGTGCTGAGGTCATGAACGTAATCTTCATACGTAGTGTGCTGAGGTCATGTACGTAATCTTCATACTTAGGTGTGCTGAGGTCATGTACGTAATCTTCATACGTAGTGTGCTGAGGTCATGTACGTAATCTTCATACGTAGTGTGCTGAGGTCATGTACGTAATCTTCATACGTAGTGTGCTGAGGTCATGAACGTAATCTTCATACGTAGGTGTGCTGAGGTCATGTACGTAATCTTCATACTTAGGTGTGCTGAGGTCATGTACGTAATCTTCATACGTAGGTGTGCTGAGGTCATGTACGTGATCTTCATACGTAGGTGTGCTGAGGTCATGTACGTAATCTTCATACGTAGGTGTGCTGAGGTCATGTACGTAATCTTCATACGTAGTGTGCTGAGGTCATGTACGTAATCTTCATACGTAGGTGTGCTGAGGTCATGTACGTAATCTTCATACGTAGGTGTGCTGAGGTCATGTACGTAATCTTCATACGTAGGTGTGCTGAGGTCATGTACGTAATCTTCATACGTAGGTGTGCTGAGGTCATGTACGTAATCTTCATACGTAGGTGTGCTGAGGTCATGTACGTAATCTTCATACGTAGGTGTGCTCAGGTCAAGGTCATGTACGTAATCTTCATACGTAGGTGTGCTCAGGTCAAGGTCATGTACGTAATCTTCATACGTAGGTGTGCTGAGGTCATGTACGTAATCTTCATACGTAGGTGTGCTGAGGTCATGTACGTAATCTTCATACGTAGGTGTGCTGAGGTCATGTACGTAATCTTCATACGTAGGTGTGCTGAGGTCATGTACGTAATCTTCATACGTAGGTGTGCTCAGGTCAAGGTCATGTACGTAATCTTCATACGTAGGTGTGCTCAGGTCAAGGTCATGTACGTAATCTTCATACGTAGGTGTGCTGAGGTCATGAACGTAATCTTCATACTTAGGTGTGCTGAGGTGCTGAGGTCATGTACGTAATCTTCATACGTAGGTGTGCTGAGGTCATGAACGTAATCTTCATACTTAGGTGTGCTGAGGTCATGTACGTAATCTTCATACGTAGTGTGCTGAGGTCATGTACGTAATCTTCATACGTAGTGTGCTGAGGTCATGTACGTAATCTTCATACGTAGTGTGCTGAGGTCATGTACGTAATCTTCATACGTAGGTGTGCTGAGGTCATGTACGTAATCTTCGTACGTAGGTGTGCTGAGGTCATGTACGTAATCTTTACCATCCCATGTTTTAACTTTACTTGTGAATGAAACGCCAGTAATCGTTGAAGAGCAAAGAAAAACCTTGGAAGACAACTTCAATGCAGGAAGGTTCAAAGATACGCCAAATTCCTACTCAGTTCACATCATTTGTTAAACTGACACACCCTTTTTATCTTATTAGCCCCCACGAATGAGAACAAATCTTCCAGAAACAAGAAGCTATAGGCAAAGGCGAGGTATGCAGCCCTTTCACATCTACTTCATTTAAAAAATGCTTTACCAAGTCATATTTCCTGAGGTAGAGGTGCAAAGACTAGCAGCATTGTTGTCGATATGCAAAATAGTCTCGAGGGATTACAAGACAGTGAAGATAGCCACAGTGCTAGCGTCACCTCCCTTCATGTACAGTCAGGGAAACAACCAGTCCAACTTATAGTCTTTGACGTTGGCCTTTTTTTGCTGTCACAAGATACCTCTCCTCTAAAATCTGACTGGGCTTCTACTACCTTAAAACTAAAAAATCGTATCCAGTTCATGATATGCTAGCAACATGTAAGCTCAATGTACAAAGGTACAAAGAACACTACAGCATTTGAAGATACCGGAGAGCCAGGGTGGTGCAGAGTACGAGCCAGGGTGGTGCAGAGTACCTCACCTCTGTAACCCAGGTTCGATTCCCGGACGTGGCGCCACATGTGAGTTGAGTTTGCTGGTATCTCACCCTTGCTCCGAGGGTTTTTCTCCGGGTTATCTGGTTTTCCTCCTTATTCGATCTGTGGTTTAGCCGGGTCCTGACTTTAATCAGTCTCTATGCGGGTTGTTCCAGTTTTTTTTATATCAACAGTTACAGAAAAGCATATTGAAATTGTTTGCAAAAAAAATGTCTTTGATCTTCAAATTTAAGTCAAAATAACATATTTGAAACGTTTTAATTTTACAATTTTAAGCTATCCATAGTGCTCATAACACATTTTTTTTGTAGATATTTTGTGAGGTCAGAATGTGGAAGATGTGATCAAAACCCATTGGAAATACTCGACAGAAACAGTGGCTGTAATGGAGAAGAGACAGTTGCAGCACTAATAGATTGTTTTGCATTATGTCAGTGTGCATTCCACATATTGCTGTAACCTGGTTTCACTAGCGAATGAAGCAGGAGCAGCTTTACGTTCTAGTGAAAATCAAGAAACAGAGACGTAAGTAGAAGGACGGAAGGTTTCCTTCTGCTTCCTTCAAGCTTCCGTTTCAGTGAAAACTAGTTAAACGTAAGCACAGGAATTTAGCCAATCAGAATGCTCATTCCCAGGCCTTAGTAATATAGCACGAGGCTTCATTACGAGGCTTGTGCTGCCGTCATTTTTATTTTCACTAGAACATAACTTTGTTGCGCTTCTGCTTTCGTTGCTAGTGTAAACCAGGATGTACTGTTGTGAAAGACTTGCAAAGTAGAGAAATCAATGGCAGATGCTGGGCTTCTTGCAGGGTTAATGAGCTTTACTCATTAAGGAGAATGATATGACTGATGTTTGGCAACTGGCGATATAAATACGCCTGAAGCACTAATAGCTCTTCAGTAGGACATTAGGAAAGGATTTCTTCAGCTAATCCCCCAACCTGCCCCGGAAAAATAAATAAATAAACTTTCTTAACAAGGATATGTGGGTGACAGATTAAAAAAAACGCCAATTATGCTTTGCTCCTGTGTGATATGTATGCATGTGCTGCAAAGCCACATAGTACATTTGCCTAATATTGTATTTGTACAGGAGTGCAGACAGCATACCGAACCAGTCTTGTTTATCTAACTTATAGATACAACATTGTATGACCAGAGCAGATTTTGTATGAGTGGGCAAACTTACGGCACGTCCGTAGCCTAACCGTACTCTAACTTACTGTACCGTAGCTCTGTAATCTGATTGGATTAGACCGACTTACTGTACCGTAGCTCTGTAATCTGATTGGATCAGACAGACTTACTGTACCGTAGCTCTGTAATCTGATTGGATCAGACAGACTTACTGTACCGTAGCTCTGTAATCTGATTGGATCAGACAGACTTACTGTACCGTAGCTCTGTAATCTGATTGGATCAGACAGACTTACTGTACCGTAGCTCCGTAATCTGATTGGATCAGACAGACTTACTGTACCGTAGCTCTGTAATCTGATTGGATCAGACAGACTTACTGTACCGTAGCTCTGTAATCTGATTGGATCAGACGGAAAATAACAATGGGGAAAACTATTTCAGTGTCACTGCATTCCATAGAGTAACTTTGCCGTAACTTGCCCACTCATACATAATACACTCTACACCTCGGCTATAGCGACGTTCATGCTGTTGTATATTATTATTAATATGCCAACGACACAGCCATTGGCCATTACCAAATTGAGAAAAGGGACTGGGCCGAGTTTGTAAAGTGAATCTAATTATAATCTAATTAAGAAATAAACGCCATCATAAGAAAGAGGACATTGAAATTAGTAAGTTTACCAAATTTGGTTTCATCGTTTCATCGGTATTTACCATGTGGTGAGCTTTCAAAAATCGCAAAAATACGAGACGTTTGTATGGATTGTAGGGATACTTGTCCTTCCAGTCCATACATGCGTCTCTTATTTGTGCGATGTTTGAAAGCTTTCTATTCAGTTTCTATTTACCAAATCATGCTCAAACTTGGTATTGTTACTATTGACCAAATCATGCTCAAACTTGGTATTGTTACTATTTACCAAATCATGCTCAAACTTGGTATTGCTACTATTTACCAAATCATGCTCAAACTTGGTATTGTTACTAATTGCGAGGTGCTCTTTCTTATGGCGAGGTTTATTTGTTAATTGGGTTAACTTTACAAACTTGGCCCCAGTTGTTTTCAATTTGGTAGTGCGTGCCAATATACGCCGTCCCTGGACGTCACAATATACACTCCCTATCATGCACTATACAGGGAGGCTCCACCCCAAAGGGGTACCTTTTCAGGCTGGAGGTATATAAAAAGATTTCACGAGTTGAAGTATAGAAAAGGGTCATTTAGGTATTTAAAAGGGCCTTTCAAAATATCTCGAACAGACGCACCTAACGGCTGATTCATCCAAGTATTTTAAGGGGTTACTCAAGTGAAAAGTTCAGTAAAAGGTATATGAAAGGGTTACCTTTTCTGTCAAAAATGGTAAATAAAAGGTAAGGGTTTGGACCTCGGAGCGGAGCCTCTCCGTATAAAACTTTGTTGAGTAACACCCCCCTCCCCCCCCCCCCCCGCGTCTATTGGTTCATGTTTCATGTTGGTACATTAGCATAACAATTATTGCTATTTCTTGGCTGAATTATTTAGAATCTGTGGACTTGTGTGAATACTGGTTCTCTAGTATACAGACTGGTAAAGGTAGTGGCTGTTCACAAAAGAGTTTGAAATCAATATTATAAAACTGTAGTTATAAACTGTAATATTTTTGTAATAAGACTATATTATTTTTGTAGTGCAAGCAGTGAAATATATTAAATATTAACGAATTCATGACCGCCTTTTATTTGCATAATTAGGAAGATAAATCTCCAGAGTGAAACCACATGAAAGATCGCATTAAAACTAGTAAGATTGTATTTTAGAGCAATGTGGACAATTGATGTTGTATTATGTTTAAAGGCCTCCAATTCGGACCGGATGGCAATTAGTTCCAGTCCGAGGCGAAAACGACTTCAAAATCTTAATAATTTCTAATTTTATTGTTTGGTCGTTGTGGGATAAACAACATGATTTTAAAACTTCATACATTCAGAGTCTTGAAGGTTTTACTTGCGCATTTACATATAGTCTTAATGTTAACGCGCTTGTTCCCGTGGGAGTACGTGTTTACCACCTGGCGTGAAATTTGATGAAAAGATAGTTTCCGTGACGGACATGCGCATTGCCAGGGCAGTGTGCAAATTGAAAAACTGGTCTCACATTGGAGACTGTCTGTATGCACTTTCAACTATGAATATTCATAGCTCTGAAAAGATTTCGAAGTACTGTTCATGTATTGGCTGTCCTTTCACGGGGTTTCATGGTTTGCTAATTACATCTTGAATTATTAAGTAGTTTTTGAAAGGTAAAACATGAAAGCGAGGCTAGAAAGGACTTGTCTGGAATCTTTATAATTTCAAATGGCTGTAACTTTACTGCTTCTAAAGCTACAGCACTGATCACTAATTTTAACATGCTCTTTCATGTGGTAATAGTGTTTTCTGTACACGTGGTAATGTATTGAAATAGAAATATGCATTTATGAAGAGGGTCTCGCGGCTGATTTGTGTTTGGCCAGGACTTGGTTGAACGGAAATAAAGTAGCTAATATCACGAGTATGGTGTTACGTTATCTGTCACTCCAATATTATGCCCGAAAAGATAAATTATTACTAACTTTGGTGATGCGGATAAATGGTAAATATAATCAACAGGCAACTGGGATTCCTGTGTCCGTGTTAGGGGAGGGCGCACTGGGCAAGAATATCTCATCAGGAGGCAATGTCCTGTTTTTATTAGCCTGCGTAGGAAGCGTTTCTGTTTTTCCCCCGGGTTTTTCGCCCTGAGTAGTAGCAGTTGGCCGGTTCTGGCGCTTTTTGCCTTGGGATCCAATTCCTGGAATTCTTTGGCAATCCAATTCTCGGAAATGATCACGTGGACAAGATCAATTATCACGTGGGCAAATTCCTGGAATTCTTTATTGATCCAATTCTCGGAAATAATGTCAAGGTCAAAATTATTGGTTACCTAAACTTGAGCCATGCGCCATAACCAGCCAACTGCTACTACTATACATCATGCCTTGGATTCGTGCGTTTCCTAGAATTCTTCTTGTGATCCAATTCTCGGAAATATGGGTGTGGCACATTCTTGGAATTCTTTGACGATTCAATTCTTAGAAATAATCACGTGGGCAAGATCGATTATCACGTGGACAAATTCCTGGAATTCTTCTTGTGATCCAATTCTCGGAAATATGGGCATGCCACATTCCTGGAATTCCTTTGGTGGTTCTTCTCTTTATTCTTCTCTTCATTCTTCTCTTACTATGGCGCTACTATGTTAAAGAGTTGCCGTTAATGTAATATTATGTCGAATGTGATAATGGATCAACCAATTTTGAAGACTCGTAAGTCCAGAGACTATTCATTTGTTAAGAACAATCACAAGAATAAGCATAGCGTTATGGCTACTAACCTAGATACAAAAGAAGTGACTCATTTCGATAGCATGCATGCCATTCAACAGCATCTTGGAATCAATGCTGGTATCGTTAAAATGGTTTGTGAAGGTTTGAACCAATGCAAGACAGGTATCTCGAAGAAGGACAAGTGTAGATACACATTCAAGTATATCGCGAAAGAAGACCTTCCTGAAGACTATAAGAGATCGCCTAACATTAGACCAAAGAAGCAAAAGTGAAATGTAATGAGAGAACGATGATGAATACCAAGTGAATTGAAACTTAGTACTAATATAATGTAGGAGCACTCCTACGGTATATTAAAGTGAAAATTGAAGAAAGATGGTAGTCATTGTGACAGGCGTTTAGGTGAATAGGTACCAACCCAAACCTGCTGCAGCAATAGTCAATGCAATTAGATTGGTTTCGTGAGATGATGTAGTTGGCTTGATGTCTAAATTTGTTTCATGAGATGCTGGTGAATGGGTAACTATAGTTGGCTTAGTTTCCTGATGTTGATGAGGTAGATCGACTTTTGAATGGCCAATGTTATGCTTTATTCCTACAAGCTTTGCTGTTACGTTTAGTGAATCGTTTGAGCCGAATGTCATGTCGCTAGTTGCTTTCAATAGCTCGTTGTTATAACCTGTCATGGTTTGTGTATTTATGATTAAATTAGATGGCATCAACCAAATTCTTGGAGCAATGACTAAATCAAGTCTTAACTTTGCCTCTTGAACAGCTAGTTGATATCGTTGTATGCCATTCGATATGTTTCCTTCAATTATGGAACTCTCGAAAAGTACCAACATCTGCTGTTGAGTCTCAATAGCACTTCCACCAACCCCTATAATAGTTGATCGCGTACTGACTTGGGAGCCTAATATGCAATAAACGAATGCCTCAACTGACCTATTCAATCTAGCCATTCCAGATTTGGTTAATCCATAACTTCTATCAGTAGCAAACCAAGAGTATTGATTACCTTCGTGAACGTCGTTACGGATGAATGAAATGAGGTTTCCTTGGTCAGTCTTACCGCCCTCATCTTTGAAGAGTTCGCCATCTGGACTTGGATATGCATTGGCTGCTGTATCGTATCCACGAATTACATGAACGTTTTGTTAACCATCACCATAGAGTAAGAAGATATCACCTAAACCATGATTACGACCTCCCTTCCACCGGAAGTCAGGATTCATAGGAAGATTGAATTCGTTACACAATCGTTGGAAAGCAACTTTGCTATAGTGATTGTCTGTTTGCTTGAATGTGTGGTCATCTGGTAATGGAGTTCCTAACTCATATAGGATTCTTCGTATGGTAAAGTAAACGTGGAATTTGATGAATGATTGAACTACTGGAGGATAGCGTTCATGTAAGCTGACTCCACAACCACTAGTAGCGCACCATACAGCGAAGTTCAATTGCTGAGGCCAGTATCCATAGTCAGATGCACCTAACCAATCTCTTGCCTGTTTACCAGTTTTGAATGTCACCGTTGTTTCTTTGAAGATGTCACGAAACTTTATGTTGAAATACTGAGTTGGAGAAACATAAATCTTCATTGATTTCAAGAATGGAGCTATGTCTAATGCTGTTTGCGTGAATGGAATTGTATGGATTGAGTACTTTTGTGTAGTTGGTAATAGAGAATCTGGAAACTCTTGTATGTGTCCTAATGCATGTCTCATAGCCTGCTTGTCAACAATTGAAATGGAATCAATATTGTCAATGTACTGTTTGTCACCAAATACGCCATGGTCCATATCTGGTCCTTTGAAGAAGACATCATAGTGAAGGATTCCATCTTTCTCTTCAGTCGATTCCTTATAGAATTTGCTTAGATTAGCATGAGGATAGTGTCGTTTGAATGTATCCCATAGTAAGTTCAGTTTTCGTAGATGCATTCTGAAATTGATCTTAGGATGTGTTCTATTGAATTTCTCTATGATGATCATCATATCATGATCACTTATCTTTGCATTTGGGTAATATCGATTGAAGGCTTCCTTATCGGATTCTATATCCATGTTATGATTATATTACTAGTCTACTCTCTATGTATACTTCTCATATCGGAGTTTGTAGATGAATCCACCATATGGTGTTATGTCATATGAAAGGGTCACTTCTCTGGTCTTATTAGTTGTCTTATTAGTTCCTGTTTTGCTTCTTCTCGTATTTTCTGAGTGTCGACGTTTTTTTTCATAGGAACCTCTTTTGGTGCACTTTGACGGATTTCGGCTTTCAAGACTTCGTATTTGTTGGACTCAATCATGATCAATTCGAATTCTTCATTGCTTATCTTGTTGTCATTCAATGCTTTCGATACTAGGTCTTGAATCGTGTTCAGCTTTGCCTTGCTCAACATGACAGTCTTTTCATGCTTGGACACCTTCTTAGTTAGTGACTTTGTAGCTGCTCCGCAAGAAGCCGAGATTATGGAACACACACCAGCAAATACTCCTGTAGATATTCCAACAATGATACCGATTCCAGACAATGAAGTTGTTATAGCTGAGGTAGTTAGGATGACTGAAAGTGCAGCACTTCCTACAGCGATATTGTGGAAGATTCCTCGAGTTCTCACGTATTTCTTCCGTACCTTTTCATAGTGTTTGATTTCATTACCTAATTCTGACAAGACGGTATTGACTTTATGGAGTCTGAAGTCTTCTCCGGTTTTCATGTTCTGTAATATATCAGGATAGATTTTATCATAGTCAACCATATGGTAAGTATTACTATTTTCCTTTTTAAACGATTTCTAATACGAGTCTCATTGGATAGATTCCATCATTTATCGTTCTGTTATCGCTATCCGTTATCCACAAACGAATGCTATTGGTATAGTCGACCTCTCTAACACCTATGTTGAGTCTATCGTTAGGAGCGTACGACACCTTTTCTTCTTTCTTACCTAGTTCTATTGCTGTTAGGATTTGTGAATGTTCGGTTCCTTTTATGACCTGCATTGGATTGATAAGATCGCAATGTATGTATATTGCTTCATACGTTTCTACGACCTCGATCACACTCCTTGATTCTTTCTTCAATGTATTACTGATTCCAAGCAGTTTAGCTAAGCTATTGTTTAATGTGATATCTTTATTTGGCACCAAGTATGGCACGCCTTTAATGGCTTCTAAGGATATTGCGCCACTATTTACTGCTCCAGATTTGTGTATCGTAGTTATGACCTTGCGTGTATCGTAGTACCCCTTAGTGAATCTAGCTATCATGTTATATTGATTATCGAGGATCGAGCCATCGCTAGTAAGATTGTATAGATAATCGTTGAAATTGCAACTAACTATTGAAATCGATCTTTTAACTTCAATTGGAGATCTAAAATAGATGATCTCATCAGCTTTCTTCATTTCGATGTATAGCACTACCATTATAACTGTATAGTCTATTTCTCTTTCTAAATGAGTTCTAACACGAGTCTCATTGGATAGATTCCATCATTTATCGTTCTGTTATCGCTATCCGTTATCCATAAACGAATGCTATTGGTATATTCGACCTCTCTGACACCAATATTGTGTCTACTATTAGGAGCATACGATGCCTTCTCTCCTTTCTTGTACGATTCTATAGCTGATAAGATCTGTGAATATTCAGTTTCTTTCATTACTTGTGTATGATTGATGAGGTCGTAATGAATGTATATGACATTTGGGCTCTTCGTAATCTTAATCTCATTTTGGGATTCTCCTTTTAGTCTCATTTTGATGTTGAGTAGTTTAGCTAAGCTGTCGTTTAATGTGAGATTTTCATTAGGAATAAGGTATGCTTTACTTTCTACTATTTCTATACTGAGTGGCTTATCACCAAGGGAAATAGCTTTACTTATGGCAATTTTGAAGCTTTCTATAGTATAATCTCCTTGGGGAATACGAAGTCTTACATTACCTTGTGTATCGGAAACCGTGCCTTCACTCATGAGATCATATAACTCATTCTTGAAATTGCAGCTTATCATTGATATATGCTTTCCAACTTCAAATGGATGTCTCAAATAGATGGTCTCATCAGCTTTCTTCATTTCGATGTATAGCACTACCATGATACCATATGGTCATTTTCTCTTTTTATATCGTTCTACGATGTAGACAACTACAGCCACGATGAGAAGCCATGCATTCTTGGCTAAGAAACTGATGACTTCACCTGCAGTCCTGAAGATGAAACTTGCAATAGCACCAATCATCCCTGGTAGTATCTCACCCAATTTCTTTCCAATTACTTTCAAACCGTTTCCAAGACCCTTTGCAACACTAGATAAGCCATTCCGCAAGCTGCTGACGATGACTCCAATGATTATTCCAATGGATGATGCAATTGCAACTATATCGAAGCCATATTTTTTGAATATAGCTTTTATGCGATCTTTTAGAGACATACGCTCTTCTATGACTTCATTCACGTGTTCCAACTGATTGATCTCTATCTCTTTCTCGTGTATCTGTTCTCGAATTGACTTATTCAATCTTTCTCTAATATCTAGGTCATCGATTTGGGAAGCTTCATCCAAGTCTCTTTCTAGCTCTCTTAATTTGACCTTCTTTCTCAATATGTTTTCTTCATTGTCGTCTATGATCTTATCGGCAATAGGACCAAGAGCTTTGACTAGAGTCTTTGGTAATTTTCCATTTACCTTATCACCAATGAACAGTGAACGACTCTTTCCACTTGACTTGTTGAGTCTAACAACCACTTGATCCCATTCATCAATCGTCGCTAGAAACTTAGTATGATCAACATTTGGAAACTTCACACGAATTCTATCCCAAGCCTCATTAACGCTACTTTCTTTGGTTATCAATGGAGTAGTGTCATCTATATTTTCTATGAATGAGGTCTCTTCGTTGTTGTGGTGGCTAGTATAGGGTTTACTATGGGTTGATGTCATATGAGTCATTTCATAACCATTATCATTGTCATGCTCATCATTGCCATGATTGACATCATGATCAAAAGGATTTCTATTATCTGTATCAGGATCGACATCCATCTATGATTAGTATTATTGGAGTACTTTTTATATAAATTTAGAAGCTACGTATGTTATCGCCATTATACCACCACCAATGTATGCCATTTCATATTGCTTTTGCTTGTTACTAGGCTTGTAGTAATTAGATAACTGTGGTTCATCATTCGAATTGAAGTCTGGATGCATTCTAGCATATATCTTGAAAGCGTTGTCAACCTCTTTATCGTTATAATCTGCCTGAAGTCTATTATTGTATTTTTCCGATAGCCAATCTTGATATTCTCTTTTCTTCTTCTCCCAATTGCCCATATCGTGTTGATATTTTTCTAGAGCCTTATCATGCCTTATTCGTTCCTTATCTTGGTCATCATGTGATAGATATTTCGCTAAGTATGAACCTCCTACGAATGTTGTCGCATTGAGGATTGCTCCACCAATCATGATTGCTATCGTTGCCATCTATATATCTTATATTATGACTCTTTTTTAAAGTGACTTTGGAATGATCTTATTATCTTCGAGATAGTCTTTCAGATATATGCTTCCAGCTAGAACCAATACCCACTTACCATAGTTTGTAATGCTTGTTGATGGATCATTTAGGAATGACTCTTTCATCAACTTCTTGGAGATATAACCAATGGCAGCTGAGGCTCCAACCAGGATTGATGCATCTGTGAATGTCTTGACTAGTTTGTTCTCAACCATGATATCATATACATACCATCAATACTTTATATGAATGCTATTCCATCCCTATTTTATGGCTTGCGGTTTTCGTTGATGGTATTACTTCGCTTTCTTCAATTGTATTGCGTACAATTACGTCATTCATTTTGTCAACTTTATCGTTCCTATATCTGAAAAACAAGTCTACAGCAGTCAAGCCTATTCCAACTATTGTCAATACAGTGGTAAACGATAGCTCTGGTATATAGTTCGAATACGATTCTTCTACTTGTGTGGGTTCTGTTTCAAGAGCCTTCTTAGCCTTCCTATGGTATTCAACTAACCGTTTTCCAGCTTCGACCTTCTTAGGATCCTTTTGTTTGGGTGTGGACTTATTTTCTATTTCCTTTGTAATTTGCTCACTAACGTCAGACATTCTACTATAATGTATTATTATAACTAGTGTTTAGATCGAGAGTCCGCTCAAGAGATACCAACAGTGTTATCAAGAGATAGTCAAGAGACATTCGATAGGTTCCAACAGTGTTGTCAAGAGATCCCAACAGATAGTCAAGAGATAATCAAGAGACATTCAAGAGGTTCCAACAGTGTTATCAACAGATTCCAACAAATAGTCAAGAGATTCCAACAGATTCCAACAGATAGTCAAGAGATCTTATGGAAATACTTCTTATGTCTATTCAATGTATAACTCGAAATGAACTTCCTATTACAATGAATACACAAGACACGAATATTACGGCAATAGCTATCTACTTCTCTAATAATTAGGTCGTAATCGTTGGAAACTATACACTTGTATCCATTCTCTTCGTACCTTCTTAGTAAGTTTTCTTGCTCTTTTGATATGGTACCAGTACATTTAGGAGTTTTGAATTCGATACATAGACCACGATACTTCATATGGTAATTATCTAGAATAAGATCTGGCTGGCCCTTCATATAGCCTTTCTTATAAGAATCGATCCTTCTCGTAGCCGTAGTTTGATTTTCACCAAGTCCAGCAATCATTATGGCACTAGAGTGGAAACGTCTGATGTATTGCACTACTTTTGTATGCAGATCGTATTCATCTTCTATCTTGAATATTAGTATATTTGAACTCTTGAATGCCACATAGTATCCATACTTCCTGACAGATGGTAGCACTATTGATGTGACCCACTTTTTGAATGCTTTAGCTGAATCTAGTCGTGAACCAAGAATGAGTGAGTATAGACCACTTTCATTGATTATTATTTGGTTTCTGACCTGCCCCGTCGAATTGATGGGGTATGTGTGTTTGTCTTCTGAGTCTACATGCTTTCTTATTGCTTGGTCTGTATCGATATAACCTAGTGCTGATGCTATGTCTTTTGCTATAAAGTAGGTGTTCTGTTTACCATCAATGAAAGCATTAATATGGATCCCAAGATCTGCATTATCGAATTTTCTACTAGTCAATGCCATTATAATGTATTATGAGGCTGAATCTTTAACAAGAGCATTGAAATTGTCATTAGGATTGATATCAACGTGTTTTGCTATTTGGACTAGACCACTTGCTAGAGCTACCATTCGACCTCCTTTCAGTACAATGTATCCAGCAATGCTAGTAAGTTCTTGCTTGACCAATTCGTTCGTTTGCAAATCGTTACACAGTTCTTCTTTACTGTCTATGGAGAGCATGTGAGAAAGCAATTGCACAGCAGTTTGTATGGCTGTATCTACTAAGCCGTTGGTAACTTTACTCCCCATGATGATTTGATAACGATTATAGTACCTTTCAACATCCTTTGGAGGTAGTTTCTTGACATCACCTAGACTCATGTCTAGTCCTATGAATTCATAGGTTGTCCCCAAGACTGCTAAAATCGAAAGAGATTCACGCTTATCTTCAATCTCGGTTTTGTCATACGTTTTCTTAGCAGTTGTATTTGATGACGGCATCTTCTTAGTTTGTTTCTCTACTACTTCCTCAATAACGATGTTAGCATTATCGTTCATGTATTCTTCAACTATCGACATCACTCACTATAGATCGTATATAGCAATTATTGCTTAGATCAATGAATACGATTCTCTTATAATTATCGATTAATAAAATTGAAATGAACTCATATGCAGATACAACTTGTTTCATACTTGTTGCTCCAGCAACGATAATGGAACCACTCATGAATACGAAAATTGATATCTTCCTCTTTCCAAGACTATCTTCGTAATTATACTTGATGTTAACGCATGCATGTCTATCGAGATTGTATCTCGCTTCTATTCCTTTTTCCATCAGGTATTTGTAAAGAAGCCACCGATCTACGACAAATCCAATATTGAATACGCAATTTAGCATGCATATCTTGAAATTGCAAACGCTATCAATGGTTAGTGGCTTTACGTTGTCAGCAAAAGGCTTCGTTACAAGCTTCTTGTCTGAATCGATAATCGTAACGATTGGCCACAAGCATTCACACAATTTATGAAGAACTTCTACGATTCCTTCCATGCTCTTACACCCTGTCATTTGCACAGAACCGTTCTTGAATAATTTCACATTTAGATACTTATCGTCGTAGTCTGATTTCATGCTAATAGTGGCCTGATTGAAGAAATGCTTCTTGGACTTACTCTTTTTCAAATTCGTTCTTTGCATGTATTTGAATATGTTATCGATATTGAACTTCACACTGTTGAATTTGCACACTATTGTCATCGTTGATATCTTCAAATCATCATACGGAATAGTCAAATCGTATTCTTCATCGATGCACATCTATTACTATATAGATCATAGATTATTACTTATATCCTATTGCATTCGGTATCTCGAGATAGCACTGGAATGGATGTCTTAAACATATGCATATTTTAGCATACTTTTCTGATTTTAGCAATTTCATGAATTCCTTCTTGTCTTCAATATCTAGGTCTCCTGAATAGTCATCGAATAGTGTTTTCATGCTAATTTGACTTGGATTATAAAATGAAATCACACATGCGACATTCTCTCTGAAGGCTTTTGCTATTGATGTAAGCTATTGAGTAAGCACCCAAACTGAGATTCCGATATGCCTACCTGAAAACGCGAGATCAATGAAGTGGTTAGATCGTTGTTTGAGATCTTTTGAAAACGCACAATCATCTAAGATAATCAGTGTATTAGTATCAGAAAATAGATCCTTACAGCATGACAGTAGATCATTTATCTCATCAATGTTGCTTGCATCTGGCGACAATACAATGAAACGTTTATCATTCTTTGCAAAATCGTGGTATATCTTATTGTGAACGTAAGTCGGGCATATTAGAACGATGTACTCGAATTCGTATCTGTATGCATTTCTCAATTGACTAATCAAATACTGAGTCTTACCACTATTCGTTGGACCTACAATCAAGCAGTGAAATGGTATTTCATTTACTAGCTCTTCCATTTATACTTATCTTGTCACAATATGTCTTAATACATTATCGATTGGAGGTTAGAGTTCATAACGCTAAATAGAGCATCAGCCACTACGAACATGTAACACGTGACTGCATTGCCAGTTTTTCTCTTAATCTCTATTCGTACTCCATCTCGCGTGTTGTTTAATTGGAGTCCTGAGCCATGAATATCATTATCAGAGTAAGTTCTTAGATCAATCCACAAAGCAAACTTATCATTAGCATAAAAGTCTTTCTGATTGAGACCTTCTTTGAAACGTTTCCTAATGGATTCCCATAAGTCATATGGTAACATACCTTTAGAGTACAGACGATTTGGCATGCCATCGATATCGATATGAACTGATGTGATCTTAGGATTTGCGAACTTTTCACTATCTCGCATTCCTGTTGTATAGGTCTCGGTAAACAAGCATAGGATACCATTCATGCTCCTACGTGGCATGTTGATGTGCTCATTGATCACACTATCTGAGGTTTTTATGTTGAACGTTTTGTGAAGATTTACGTTCTCATAGAAGAAGCCTTTACCAACTTGATAAGATGATGCTGCTTCACGTGCTAGGTACTCACTATTGATGCATGAATATTCCAATTCCATATTGCTAATCTTGTAGGTTGGCGGTATTACTACGTCGCTATATACTACGATATCCGATATTGGTGCAAGTGTGATTTCAAATGTAAGTGTATGTGACAAGGCCTTTGGATAGAAGACTCCGTGATCATTTAGAATAGGATGGTCTAGAGGAATCCTATACTTTGTTCCATGGATTGCTGATAAAGCTATATCTTTACTGTCAGAGCCTTTGTCACCAGCACTAGTTCTATGTTTCCTGATATCTTCAGTTGAGATTCCTTGCTGCAGCTTATTATCGCGTTCTTCTTTCGATAAGTATAAATCGTGATACGTTTGAAATAGATCATATCGTTGAGTGTCCTGTAACGTTTCACCACCAAAGAGAACCTTGAATCTACTCACTAGATTTCTTCCTACGTTATTCACGAGAGTCTTATTTGCATGACCCGTAACTGTGATATCGAATAAAAGAGCTACACTACCAGGAACTATGACGATGTTTTCTGATAGTTGTGGAATATTGACATATAGAGTCTCCCCATGTGATGCTGTAGATGGATTCATAGTTATTCGATTTAGTGTGTTCTCAGCCTTCAAGCCAAATGGTTGCTTAGAAGATCGATTGACGTCTAGTATTTCTGAAATCGCTTGTTGAGACATAACTACTATAAAAGACTATCGAGTTTTGACTTTATATGAATTCGAATAGAACACTTTCTAAAATATACTACTCTACTGAAGGCTATTGGAAAGGTCATTCTGCTATCAATAAGTTAGCATTGGCTTCTAACGCCAGCAAAGACATCGCCAAGAGGTGGCTTGAGAAACAGGCAATTTGGCAGATATACTTACCAGCTCCTGATTATATTCCTAGACCTCATTGGGATATCTCGAAACCTAACCAAATTCATCAAGCAGATCTATTATTTCTACCACATGATACTATAGGAAGAAAGACTTACAAGTATGTTTTAGTAGTCGTCGATGTCGCTAGCAGGTACAAAGATGGTGAGCCATTGACTTCGAAAGAATCGAATGAGATCTCGAAAGCTTTCACCAGAATATATTCTCGAAAATTGAAATGGCCTGAAACGTTGATCGTTGATCCTGGTAGAGAGTTCATGGGTGTAGTAACGAAACTAATGGAAAAGCATGATACAGTCATTCAAAGAAGTGAACCTGGTAATCACAGAGCTCAAGCATTCGTTGAAAGAGCAAATAGAACACTATCGGAGAAGCTATTCTCATACCAATATGCTCAGGAAATGCTCATGGATGATGATAGATCCAGAAAATGGGTAAGACGTTTGCCTTCAATCTTCAAAGCCATTAATAGCGAAGTTACTAGAATAACAGCAAAGATGCCATCTGAAGCCATAAAGATGAAAGAAGTAGACATAGAAGAAAAAGAGTACGAGAGGACTATTGGTTTAGCTGAGATTCGACTACCAAATGGAATACAAGTTAGATACCTCTATGCTCCAGGTGAACAAGAAGGTGGTAATAATCGACGTGCTACCGATCCTATTTGGTCAATTGAAATTTACGACATTACGAGAACTATAGTTTCATCTAATCAACCTGTCTTATACTACCTCTCTGAAGGAGCTCCAAAACGTTCTTTTGTTAGAGAGGAATTGCAAGTCGTACCAAACGATACTCAATTACCACCAGATAGCATTCTCAAATAACAGTCTATTTTTCAATTGCATTTTCTAGAAATCGAAAGTATTACATTCCCAAGTATTGTGAACAGCATGTATACCACCAGCGAAGGTCTTCCAAATGGCATACCACCAAAGAGCATATGATAGCTCACGTATAAGTATCAATAACTCAATTCATTTTTCATAACCAATTGCTAGAGTACGGATTCCATCTAATTTGATATTTCTCTTATCATCATCGCTGCTAAGAGCAATTTTGTTGACTGTTTCTGTATAGATCTCATGCTGGTGACTTCTGATCACATTCATTTTTCTCGTGGATGATTCTTTTTTGAATAGGCAGTTCTTATAATCTTCAAATGTGATGTCGTTTTTCACAACTGATCGCTTAATTCCCTTGCATCTTTTTGATTCTTCTTTATCAACCTTGTAAGCGTATAACTTTGCTCGTAAGCCAACAAATTCAGTTATTTCTTCACCAGCAGTTTCATCTTTCATCATACCGATTACTTTTTTGTTGATTCCAGAAGTAATTCCAGATGGATGAATTTCTGGATAATTAGAGGTATCGAATTTGGATTCAATGTCATTCTCAATATCATTATAGAAATCTGCCGTTTCGATTTCATACATTAACGAGTCGGTATCAGTGAAAAGAAGTTGTGCTTTGTCTCCATATTTCGTTTTGACATAGTTATAATGAAAATCATACATCAACGTTTTACTTAAATCTAGAATTGACATACCAACATAAATTGGCTTATTGAATATCAACTGAGTTTTTCCCATGTGAATTGCAGCCAAATTCTCTGAGAATATAGTTCGACCCTTGTAATTAGGTTGGCATATCAATTTCTTTGCTTGTGAATCTCGGGTGACTAATCTAATGTCTTTCCTACGACGTATGTTCTCCATAGTCTTACCAAACACGCTGTTATTCATCAACTTGAAGAAGTCCTTCTCGAAGTCGTTTGAAGCATTAGTTCGTAATTTCGTATTTAGATCAATATACTTCTTCATCCAATTGGACTCGTTGAATTTGATGCCTCGATGGATCAAAGTTATCTTCAATCCTAGATCGAGATACATTTTCAGTGCTTGATGATGCAATACGTATTTCTTCTTATCATGTAAATTCGGAACTAGTTTCTCTATGCCATTAATTTCCATTCTCTCAGGAGCAAGTGGATAGTCGTTATGCATATCATGAATCTTTTCTGGATAGTATAAATCCACTTCTAGTATACACGGATGGTTCTCCCAGTTCTTCAACTCTTTCTCATTCATCCAATTGAAGGAGTCCTTTGGCAAATCTCGCGACATTGCCCATCCATATAGGTTATTTGCATCGAGATATTTTACATACGAAGATTTCTTGGTTTCGTCGTAGTCATCCATATATTTGTTATCAGCTTTTGCATAGCGTTTTGAGATCATAGATACGCCTCCGCGAATTCCAGCCTCAAACATAAGGATCATATCTGAATCACTTAGCAATTCCAATTGAATATTAGTAGTCTTTAGCATAGCATCCCATGACAATCCTGGGAGAGTGTAGTACCAACATGGATCAAGTTGATAGTTGCTCATACAAACATCCCTAAAATTCTCAAATACGTCAGCAAGAAGAACGACATCCGACTTCAAGTACAAATCATGGTACTGTCTCATAGTCTTAATCTTGAACGTTTTCCATACTTTCTTTGCATGACGATAATCACCATCCGATATGTGCGTATCATTCAACTTTGAGTAGAATTCATCTTTTGGTGGCAATTTTCGCTCATCCAATTTTTCTAGCGAATTCATGTAGTCATATGGATACACACCTTTTCGTAATAGCATATCCAACTGCTTTCCATCATAGAACGTACTCAAATTCCTGAATTGCTTTTTATTGAGATTATGAACTAACGAATCTAGACTTGATGCCATGAACTTGAAACTATCAATGAACCGAATTTCTCTATTCACAATAATGGTTTTACCATCTTTTTCGAATTGGTCAACCACGATTTGCTTCTTGAATGAAATGTACTTCTCTTCGTTGTTAGGAATGCAATCGACTTTTCCATCTGAGACTCCAAGATTCTTGATAAATAAATGAGCATCGTATCCGGCCAAATTATGAAAAACCACAGGAATAAACTTTGGGATCTTGTAATTCAAATTGCAATCGTTGTGAGCCGCACCTCGATAGTTTCCACTCAAATGGTCATGATCAAGCACTTTGTCTTCCAATAATTCCGTTTTGCAAATATGGCATATGGTAGCATTCTTGTAGTCTTCTCCATTTTTCTCAGTCATCTTGACTTTCTTGTGGTACTTGAATTTTGAATATAGCATTCTCGTAGATCCTTCTATTGATTCGACGAACTTCATCCCAATATCTTCGTCATCACTTTTTGCTGTGTATCTCACTATCTTAGGTTTGAATACGTTATCGTCATAGCATTTTATAATATAGCAGTAACCAGATGGCTTGTGTTTCTGATATCGTTCCGTATAGCTTCTATCTTCATTTGGTTGGCATGATGAAATCGATTCCGTGAAGCATTCGAAATCAGCGTAAATAATGAATGGAACCCTCATCGAATTGTTGTAATTCTCGAATTTCAAAAAAGTGCCTTTCTCTAGCAGTGTCATTTTCACAGCATCATGATTCTTACAGTATTCTGAATGCTTGTGTAGACTCTTATCCGTTTTGAATGAAATTAGACACCGCTCACAATAATATCGCATATGGCTATTATTATTCAAGCCTGATAGCAATCTTGACATGTTCTTTATCCAGCAGTAATGATTCGTTTTGTCGTTCGAAATCATGAGTAAGTTGATTGTTAGTTCTCTATTTTCGTTATTGCTTATTCGAAGTGGATATACTTCGCCGTTTTCATAACCATATACATTGATTGCGAATTTCGAATTGTTATTCTCGAATTTGCCTATCTTCTCTATTTTCACTGGAAACTCTATTCCTTTCCAATTGAATTTCTCAGAAATCAATTTCATTTCTTTTGTAATGCGTTCCTGATCTCGATTCTTTGGATATACAGCCTCAGTCACACACCACTTGAAACATTCATTATCATCCTTGTTCTTTGGATTGACAATTGCTTTCTTCATTTTGAGTTTTTGCGGAAGATCAATATAGGACTTAGCAGCTATAGGTTGATATTTATCGATATGGATATCTAATTGAACCACTTTACTGAAGATCCATCCTGAGCCTTCTTTTTGAAACTTGCTTATTTTTTCTTCAACGTTTCCTGATATTCTCGAATATAGCTCTTCTAAATTCGTTGCTGCTGTAATGATTTCGACATTCGAATGGAAATGTGCAAATGTGGAGATTTCCTTCTTTACGAACTTGCATTCTAAAATCAACTTAACTTTGATTGGTTTTTCTTGCTGTTTCAATAACTCGATAACTCTATCCTTGCTATTCGATAGAAACGATTTCGAGTCAGTCTTTTCAGTACCTTCAATTCGATATGTTGACAAGTATCCTTTCAATGCAGACTTCTGCTTTTGCATATTGGGAGTGGTTTTCTTCAGCTTGTTGTAGATATCATTGACTGTCTTCTTCAATGCTTCTACTCTTTCGTTGATAGGCTTCTTAACCTCAGGTGGAACATATGACATGATCCAATCAGCGAACTCATTTATTCGTTTTTGAACTGTCTCAGCAGTTGTTCTCATCATAGATTGACTTGCATTATATACGGCTTTCATAGGTTTCAAAATTGGGACATTAATCTCCAGAATTGATTGATTCATTATTCCCGTCATAGTATTCTATAATCAATACCTCCTTAAGTACCCATCATTCTAGGAAAAAACGATAAAATCACTTCCAAGAATTTCTGGAAAGTGACACACCCATATTTACGAGAATTGGATCACCAAAGAATTCCAAGA
The DNA here is from genome assembly GCA_030867875.1 of Actinernus sp. WN-2022. NCBI lineage: Eukaryota > Metazoa > Cnidaria > Anthozoa > Actiniaria > Actinernidae > Actinernus > Actinernus sp. WN-2022. The sequence continues at coordinate 56,831,403 of JAOWCC010001634.1, forward strand.
ATGTGCCACACCCATATTTCCGAGAATTGGATCACAAGAAGAATTCTAGGAAACGCACGAATCCAAGGCATGATGTATAGTAGTAGCAGTTGGCTGGTTATGGCGCATGGCTCAAGTTTAGGTAACCAATAATTTTGACCTTGACATTATTTCCGAGAATTGGATCAATAAAGAATTCCAGGAATTTGCCCACGTGATAATTGATCTTGTCCACGTGATCATTTCCGAGAATTGGATTGCCAAAGAATTCCAGGAATTGGATCCCAAGGCAAAAAGCGCCAGAACCGGCCAACTGCTACTACTCCCTGCAAGAATAGGGCGAGCGCAAAAAATCGAGGGGAGGAGGGAAAAAAGGAAACGAGCAAGCAATGAGTAAAATGTCCGCACATAATACCCGTAAGTAAGGCCTACGTCGAATTAGCCAAGAACTTAATTCAGTCAAACCTACTGATTAATTTTGAAATAGGCTCATGGATCCTATTCAATAGGACGAGTCCGACATTAGGTTCGACTAGCCAAGTCCGGAATTACGACTCTGGTGCGACTGCGGCAAACGTTCTTAATACACGGCGAACTAAATTCATAAATTATGTCCGTAATAAATGAATCCTGCTAATCGTATGGATTGTGCCAAAACCGTGAAAACGTCTCGCCATCTCCCAAACACTGATTTCCCCCTGGTGAGCATGCGCTGTACAAAGGCGATTTCGAAGGCGAAATGGCGGCAAAAATACTTTGTGATGTCGCGAAAAATCTGACAACAAACCAATGCTTTATTGGATTTAGAAACTCGAGTTTGTAAATCCGATAAAACATGGTCACGAATTCTGTATTCGGCTTATCAAACGTCTAGATGTAAAGTGTCCTGTTTATTCATGATTTTGATAAATGACCAACGAAAGCACCAGCATGTTTTGCAAACCCGCGATTGAGCAAGGTGTCTTGTAACGGTTCTCCCGCCAGTTTTCTTGAATTTTTAAGTAAATTTCAGTTCTCCCACTAACAATTAAGCAAGTGTCGGCTACTTTAACATTTATTTCGTCTTTTGATTGAATACAATATCAATTTATCATTCGAAAACAAGCGAAATCGTAACATGAATCGCTATGTAGGCTTAGCTAGATTATGCCGGCATAATACCATAGAAGACAAATCGCTTGAAATTGTAATTTCAAATGCCGCCTACGCGCGCTTAATTTTTTTTTTTTCTGCATCGTAATTTTGCCCTCCATAATATGTACAGGTAATCAAATGAGGGCGAGAGAAATTAGGGATACATTTCACGTGTTTGTCAGAATCTAAGTAATTTCCCGAGCCGTTACGCGGGTTGGTTACGTCTGGTGACGCCTTGTGATGTCTAGTGACGGTTGGTTACGTCTAGTGATGCTCGGTGAGGTCTAGTGACGGTGGGTTACGTCTAGTGACGCCTGGTGATGTCTAGTGACGGTTGGTTACGTCTAGTGATGCTCGGTGATGTCTAGTGACGGTGGGTAACGTCTAGTGACGCCTGGTGATGTCTAGTGACGGTGAGTTACGACTAGTGACGCCTGGTGATGTCTAGTGACGGTGGGTTACGTCTAGTGACGCCTGGTGATGTCTAGTGACGGTGGGTTACGCCTAGTGATATGGATGACGGTGGAATACATGTAGTGACGGTAATATCTGGTGAAGATGACGTATTACCAGTGTTCAACATGTCTTTACCCATTTCATCAAGTGAGCGATTCCGGATCCTGTATCACTTTAGCCGCTTCTGTTGTAAACTACCAGTACTTGTGAAATATAACTAATACTCTCTGTGCGGACACTCTCGTAAGTAGCCTGCGAATACAGCCGTCTCGCATCGGGAAGCAGTCAAAACGTGGCCCCCAAGAGAGACGGAGATGTTTATGTGGCCGGGATCTGGTCGCGTCATTTGATTGGCTAGTATGTCTAATTATCATATACGAGCCAATCAAATGACGCGCCCAGATCTTGGCTGCATAACGTCATCAGTATGGAATGTTCCGTCTCAAGACGCTGCGGTTCCCGATGAGAGACGGCTGTAAACTGAAATTTTATTAGCTATCTTAATTAGGGATGTCTCGTTAGATTTTATGATGATGTAAATATTACATATATATATGTATATATAAATTGTTGAAGGCTAATGTGTAGCCACAGTCATAAAAGTGCTCAATGCGGATGCAGAGCGGTAATAAAATGTTAAAAACTTTAAAAATGGAAAATGGAAAAATGGAAAATGGAAAAATATATATATATATATATATATATTTTATACTTATATTTGTATAATAGTATAACTTTTTATTATTATCTATATCTACTTATTTTGTTATATTGTATTTATTTTTATCGTCACAGATGAAGAGCCATTCATTAGAATGGATAGGCTGTGAATAAAACTTTATTATTATTATTATTGTCATGTCGTAAGGGGACAGTTCCAGTTACGGACACTTTTTCTGATTCCTGACGGTGTCCGCTTACAGGAGCTTCGACTGTATGTTTTTGACGGGAAGGCGTACACATTAGAGTTCACATAGTTTGCATCACGGATATGCACAGTAAACAAAAAAGATCCCAATTTTGCGAGACGGTCTCTCATCAGATACAGTGGAATCTCACTAATTAATACGGACACCGAAGGGCGGAGACTGACAAATGTCCGTATTATAGAGGTGTCCGCATTATAGGTGTCCGTATTATAGAGGTGTCCGTATTATGGGAGGCCGGGCTTATGACGTCATTTTAAAGTCTCTAGTACAGTTTTTTATGATCGAAAAGGTGTAAAATATCATCCAAAATCATGTTTGCAGATTAACTTGATGTCTAATACTGAATACCTAATCAGTTCTGTATGTGGATTTACAGCAATATCCATGTGCCTCAAATGCTGCATTTGCATTGGTTAGAACCCTTATCAATTATCAATGAATTTATTGATATTGATATGGAGAGGGTTGGGTATGATATTGACCTAGGGTTGGGTATGATATTGACCTGGATAGGGTTGGGTATGATATTGACCTGGAAAGGGTTGGGTATGATATTGACCTGGAGAGGGTTGGGTAATGATATTGACCTGGATAGGGTTGGGTATGATATTGACCTGGAAAGGGTTGGGTATGATATTGAAGCCCTCGTGGCCATTAAGCTATACGAGCGATGATAAATCCCATATCACACGAGTGGACATTCATTAACCAATCTTATGTCGTTTAGCCCAGAAAGAAATATGAGAGTCCTCTCTCATATCGGGTCATTGCAATTACATGACTACTGTCTGCTTGAGAGCACATACGTAATCCACTGTGCCGACAACTAGTTATTGTCACTTGTATACATACCAGTAATTCAGTGAGATATGGGATTTATCCCATCACTTGCAACAGAGGATTTTAGGTGTGGCATACAATAAATAATAATAAGGGTTGATCCTGATAATAAATAATAATAGAAACAACCAGCAGCACTTCCACGAGGTAGTTCATCATACAACTGGTAAGTGGCTTGAATACTATTACCATGGTAACACATAAAAAAAACAGTAACAGTCAATAAAATTGCTCGATTTGACCTAAAAAATATCTTGCCATATTTATTTTGCTTAGCAGTTTTCAGGAACATTATCAAGCTGAGTTTAGTGTTCATTTCTGTTGTCTTTATTGCATGTTTAAAATAAATACAGAGACTACATATAAAGCTAATGACTGTTTCACACCAGCGACCTGACAGGCATAAGCACAAGTAACACACAGTCCCATAATTATCATTATTAATTATGGCACTGCGTCTGAGTGTGTTGCTAAAAATAGTGTGAACCAGCCATAAATCACAAACCAGCAATAGTATTGAAATATGTTCAGGGATTCATTTAAAAGAAGTCACTTATATGGCTACAAATTTCATTGTCAATTATTAATATCAACTACATTAAATTACACTATACTCTGATCCAGTATAATATTTAAGCTCTTGTTTGTGAGATGTTTTCACTTCATCTTGATATCTGCTTAACTGCTAGAGAATGGCAACATTAATTATAAAATTCTGCTTGTATCTTTAGGGTTGTCAAACAAGCTTGGATTATTTAGGAGAGCTTAAGAAATACATGTACTTGTAATTATTCCACAGTCATGGCCATTGTGCATGCTGTACTCAAAGGATCATTCAGAAAATTAAAGCAATTTCACTTTCACAAGTTTGGAAATGGAGGTCTACCCCATTACCAATTTCAAAAAATGCTCAATAACATGGTCAGAACATGACCAAAACATTACCTTTGGTTTAATTTCTATATGTGCTTCAGTTTCTGATATATTCTTCCTGGTTAGAATTTCTGATAAGTTAGATTTCCCATACTTTAAAAATTCTTGAATGACTCCACTAAATCGAAGTCCTTTTTCATGGCTTCACAGATGTCCTTCTTTGATGTAGTATTTCTATGCAACAACATTATTTTTGTCCTTCATGAGTTAGGTTTCATTTGGGAGTATGGCGGTGACCCTTGATAATTCTGCTGTAGTGGGTGTTGATACGGTTGTTGATATTGCTGGTGTGGGTGCCGATGTGCAAACTGCCGTGCAGCAAAAAATCCCTCACAATCAAAAGAAGAAACTTCTGAAATATCAAGTCAAGAACATTTGCAAAATTATTTTTTAGAAGTTAATTGTTGTTTTGAAATGGTAGGAATATTCTAAACTGAAAAGAACAATGTACCTGTTGGGTGACTCATGGATGAGAATGTTTTTGAAATTAAAAAGTGATACAATTTTAGATATTTGTAACTCAAGTTGCTTTGTTATTTATCTTTGCCGATCTCTCTACAGTATCGATCAAGCCATGAAATCACTTAAAAATCAAATATCTTAGCAAAATAAAAAAACTTCAAAGTCAGGGTTTCACAATAGTGTAGGTCATCTTCAAAACCAAGCGACTATAATTTCATGCAGCCTTTATTTGTGCTTGATAAAGTGTTTTTTCCCCAAGTTGCCAAGGCAAACTCATGGGTCAGATGCAAGCCTTTATATATGCTAATACCATAAAGGAAAATTAATCCCTAATTTTAACTTGAAATTTCACACGTAATTTGTAATTTCACATGTGAAATTTCAAATGCCACCTACATGTATGCACACTTAAATATTTTTTTCTGGATCGTAATTTGCCTCCATAACATCAATTGGTAATCAAATAGTGACTCATGAAATTAGGGATAAAGTTTACTTGTGTTTGTCAAAATCTACGCAATTTCCCTCACCGAAGCGGCTTGGGAAATTACTTCAATTTTGACAAACATGCATGAAATTTACCCCTAATTTCAGTTGTCCCCATTTGATTACCTGTACTAATACTGAAGAGGAAACTGGCGATGGAGATTATGTCATGTACCGGTATGCCCAAATTTAGGTCTAATAAATTGTTTGCATACCTGAAAGTTAAGGCACTAGTTAATGAGTGAGTGAGCATTGAAGTGATAGATGAATAATATTGTAGACATCAAAGTCTCCCACATCTACTTTTAAGTCAATTTTCCATGATTTACTATAACCCATATTTTGTAAGCTTAAAAAAAATAATTTAAGTTCTTTAAAATTTCAGATATTAAACGTTGTAGGTTATAATATAAATTATGGGAGCACCCTAAGAATGCATGATTTCATTAGCATGTCTGATTTTCTTATAATGCATGCTCAAGAGTTTTACATTCTGCTCATGTTCCTGTGGTGCATCCACAGTTTTTCAAGACCTGGAGGCAAACATTATGTTATTACAGAACATGAAGAACCATCTTTTATTAGTTAATTATAATAATAATAATAATGTATGCAGATGGTATACTGTTCAACTTACCTTGATTTCCGGGGTTAAAATCTTTGTCAATATACGTAGTTACTTTATCTGTAATAGAAAAAAATGTAAATTTATTACAAAGTTAACTAATGGCTATTCCATGTATAAGACTAACAATGTTAAAGTGCCTATAACCTTATTTTTTTACATCTATTCTGTATAGCGCCCTGACTAAGAATTCAAAAAAATAAAAGTGAAAAAACTAGACTATTTTAGTGGTGTCAAAGTTAGTGAAAACATCCGTTTTGGGCTTCCTGTTTCCAGTTGGAAGTCAGTGAGAGTCTTGGCAAGGGCCTGGAATTATGATGTCAATTGGGTATCATTTTACTACAACTACCAGAATCCTTTGCACGGTTTCTTTTATTCCTCTAATTTGAGTTGGAAAATCTGAATAAGAAAAAGAATAAAAAAAGGAAAAATGTCCTATTATAGTCTAATCAGTAGGAAATAAACTCCATCACAAGAAAGAGCACATCGAAATTAGTAAATTTACCAAGTTTGGTGACATTTCATTGGATATTTATCATGTGGTGAGCTTGCAAGAGTCGCAGAAATAAGAGATGTTTGTATGGAATTGGAAGGACACCTGACTACATACACGTCATTGGCCACTAGTCTCCAGGCCCCCAAAGGGAATTGAAAACTGACAGCCACATGTTCTGCTTCTCAACTTTGAAAGGCCGTAAAAAATTACAGTTGAGTTTTAGCCTCCCATTTTTGCTTTAAGTTATAAATAATGGTTTAAAGTTCCAATTAAAAAAAAAAAAATTTGGGGGGTTATAGGCACTTTAACTAATCGTTATTCTATGTATTAGACAAACAATGTTAACTAATGGGTATTCTATGTTTTTGTACTAGTCTGGGGCACATTCTGTGTGAGGTGGTTTGATATATTTGGTAATTGCTTTTTTGTCTTTTGTAAGTGAGCAAGTGAATATTGTAATGTATTTATGATATGAACTATGCCAAATTGAAACAAATCTAAAATTTTGATGTAAAGCCCAAAATAAGAGTTTAGTGATGGACATGTGTAGTGTGCATCAAGACAGGTCCCGTAATGGTGCGACGGTCTGTGTGCATCAAGACAGGTACCGTAATGGTGTGACGGTCTGTGTGCATCAAGACAGGTCCCGTAATGGTGCGACGGTCTGTGTGCATCAAGACGGGTCCCGTAATGGTGCGACGGTCTGTGTGCATCAAGACGGGTTCTGTAATGGTGAGACGGTCTGTGTGCACCAAGACAGGTCCCGTAATGGTGAGACGGTCTGTGTGCACCAAGACAGGTCCCGTAATGGTGAGACGGTCTGTGTGCACCAAGACAGGTCCCGTAATGGTGAGACGGTCTGTGTGCACCAAGACAGGTCCCGTAATGGTGAGACGGTCTGTGTGCACCAAGACAGGTCCCGTAATGGTGAGACGGTCTGTGTGCACCAAGACAGGTCCCGTAATGGTGAGACGGTCTGTGTGCACCAAGACAGGTCTCATAATGGTGAGATGGTCTGTATGTGTTGAAAAGGGCATGTGATCCTTCATTTTAGTAATTGTTTTTAATGGCTCAATAAAGTATTGCAATATTAGCCCTAAATGCTCATTGTTTACATGTGAAGTCAAGCCACAAATTAGCCCTAAACACTTGTTGATTACCTGTGAGTGTAAGTTCACCGGTTATGGTCTCGTTTATGTTGGGGTAAGCTGTTGTATTATGACAAATATGGACAAACTCACTTTTACCTGTGAACTAGCCCTAAAACCTCATTGTTTATCTGGGAACGTATGCTCACTGACCAGTTAGGGACCTTCTATAAAATATATTTGGGCAAGCTGTTGTATTATGATAATTTTTAATATTGTTTTTGGAAAACCATTAAGAGGCTGTCTCTGTAAGAACAGCCCAGTTCAATAATACTTGCCCCAGTTCAAAACAAATTGAACCAGTGATCAAAATTGCCTCACAACATATGTGTATGCATCAAGACAGGAGTTCTAACTTACCAGTTCCTTTTCTTTCCACTGACTTCCACACTTGAGGGAGAAAAATAAATTCATCTTAATTTTTTTTTTAACAGACAATAATCATTCAAAAGGCAGACATGAACTCATTGTTATCATCAGTGTTCTTCCCAGACTTTTATCTCAGAGCAGTGTTTCATTAATATTCATATGGTTTGCTGAGATTCTGTTTGTCCACAATGAACATATTGCATCTCAGGACATACACTCTGGATACTTACCTGGGCTTTAATTTCAATTGCTCTTCCTTTATTAAGCATTTAAAATTAATTATTCAAAGTACTTCTAGTGAGAACGCTATCATGTAACATTATTAAAATAGTAATAGCAAGCTTGTTAAAGTACATATAAGCCCTGGCCAGTTATGCTTTTTTTGAAAAGCTTACACCTTACAAGGCAGAGAAGAAATACGGAAAACAAAGTTTTATTATTCTTGTAGCAGCTAAACTTCCAAATTTAGACTTGATTTCCACACATGCCTGGGGACGGGGATGAGTGTGGCATAAGATGCAGTCAAGTGACGTAACTGATGTTCTCTTATAGATGCACAGATGATGCGACAACATGAAGAGATCAAAGAAGTGTGCCACAAGATGCAGTCAAGTGACGTAACTGATGTTCTCTTATAGATGCACAGATGATGCCACAACATGAAGAGATCAAAGAAGTGTGCCACAAGATGCAGTCAAGTGACGTAACTGATGTTCTCTTATAGATGCACAGACGATGCCACGACATGAAGAGATCAAAGAAGTGTGCCACAAGATGCAGTCAAGTGACGTAACTGATGTTCTCTTATAGATGCACAGATGATGCCACAACATGAAGAGATCAAAGAAGTGTGCCACAAGATGCAGTCAAGTGACGTAACTGATGTTCTCTTATAGATGCACAGATGATGCCACGACATGAAGAGATCAAAGAAGTGTGCCACAAGATGCAGTCAAGTGACGTAACTGATGTTCTCTTATAGATGCACAGATGATGCCACGACATGAAGAGATCAAAGAAGTGTGCCACAAGATGCAGTCAAGTGACGTAACTGATGTTCTCTTATAGATGCACAGATGATGCCACGACATGAAGAGATCAAAGAAGTGTGCCACAAGATGCAGTCAAGTGACGTAACTGATGTTCTCTTATAGATGCACAGATGATGCGACAACATGAAGAGATCAAAGAAGTGTGCCACAAGATGCAGTCAAGTGACGTAACTGATGTTCTCTTATAGATATACAGATGATGCGACAACATGAAGAGATCAAAGAAGTGTGCCACAAGATGCAGTCAAGTGACGTAACTGATGTTCTCTTATAGATGCACAGGTGATGCGACAACATGAAGAGATCAAAGAAGTGTGCCACAAGATGCAGTCAAGTGACGTAACTGATGTCCTCTTATAGATGCACAGATGATGCGACAACATGAAGAGATCAAAGAAGTGTGCCACAAGATGCAGTCAAGTGACGTAACTGATGTTCTCTTATAGATGCACAGATGATGCAACAACATGAAGAGATCAAAGAAGTGTGCCACAAGATGCAGTCAAGTGGAATGACTAATGTTCTCTTCACGTTTTGGCATCATCTGTGCATGATATACAAGAGGACAAAAAAAATCTACTAGAGGACAGACACATGGGAGAATGGAATCTATTTATTTCATATAATAATTGCAAACTAAAAACTATGAAAATATATAATCAAAACTAGTTGAGAAATTGGTTGCATGTGCTCATGATGCCATCCCATGTGTGTGTCCTCTAATAACACATGGCTCTTGACCAATAAGAGCATGTATTTCAGACTGATTACTTATATATAACAGTTTATAACATATCCTATCCCCTATATGTCACACATTGACTATTTTCAAGGACTTCATTATAGTACTTAATTTGGTCACTTTGCTTCCTGGGACCAGGTATATGAATGATTACATGGCATAATAATAGTACTAAGTATATCGAGAAAGAACTCACAGTCATTCAAAAAGTTTACGTAGTGGCTGTGGTCTGTTTGGGTGTCGTTATCTCTTCTTCTTCCCGAGCGGGGACTGCCGTTTATAGCTGACGAACCAGGAGACCCTGATCTTGATGAACTGACAACGAAAGCATGCAAAAAATATTAACAAAATTAGCCAGCTTCGGAAAGAATATTTAATTTTAATTTATGACTTTTTAATATGTACATGTAAGCCAATCTTATAAGTTATACATGTATAATAAGTCTTAAAGGTGTATGCCCGGCAATGTTCATTATTGATTAACATGATAACAAATAGATGGTTGCCGATGTTTGACTGAAAAACGATGTGACGAAGTCTTAATCTCAAAAGGAATTATAACACATAGATTCCAGCCAGGCAAATATACAGAAACATTCTCACTTTATATATTACTTTTATTAGTATGGTACTCCTCAAACTTACCCCCAAGCTTGGTCGCGACGGCCATAATCTGGGCCTCTGCGATCTAAAACATGAACCAGAACAAAAAGTGAATCCTAATCTCAAATTGCTGTATCGACACGAGAAGTTTTCGTATTATATTTCCAAGTAAAACGCTGTTGTGGACCTTTCCGCCGATGTGAAGGTTGCGTCGCCATCTTGTTTCCCTTTCGCATTGTGCAAATGACTTCTGATTGGCTGAACGGTAAACAACGCGTGCCCAGGCCCAAGTCGTTCTTAGTCCCTCTCATTTTTCGGAATAAGTAAATACGAGTAAATACAGGGTATTATTATAAGTAATAGCATGACATGAGGGAAATTAGCGATTAAATTTCCCCGAGAGCCGAAGGAGGATCTGTGGCGGCGTCGGGACTTTTACAGATCCTACCGAGGCTCGAGGAGAAATTTAAGCACTAATTTCCCGAAATATCATGCTATTAGATTGTATACTATGATCTCCGAGGAAGAGAACTAATCTGCGAGAAGTTTGGTTCTCTCTTGCTTGAAGTAAACACGTCGCAGTTGAGTGGCTTTCGAAAACGTTTCGTTATTATGCTTGATTGAGCGCAATAGTTGAATGAGCCTAGCTTTCCCTGGGGACAAGTGTTTTTTTTTTAGAAGAATAGCAGTAAAACACAATGTAATTATGTGCTCGACTAGCATCCCACATGGAAGACTGCGGTGCAAGGAATCAAGAGGGGTCATCGCACAGTCATAAATCAACAGAGAGAGTGAGTACTCTGTGAGTAGTACGTCGTCTAAACCCGATGCGGTCAGGGGGACTTTGATGTCTCCTCGCCAGCGCGCATGCTCTCTTAAGTTTCCTTCTTGCATGGTGAATGATGTGAGATTTAGTGAAAGTATGCATGCTGATTAGGGTTATTCGAGATTAAATGTCCCTGAACAAACAAAGGAAACCGAGGGGATCATGGTATTACCCGAATAATCCCCGCATCCCGCAGCTCGTCCGTAAGAATACACAACTTGTTTTTTGGGAGACTTGCATCGTTCCCTGTCCGAAAAGTTTCATCTTAGCTTACTTCTACTCGATACAATTTGGCCTGGTTTACAAACTCCCTCAAGCATAAAGTTGTTCAACCGGGTAAGACGATCAAGAAATGCAACGGACTGGGCACACTATAGACAATTTAAGAACTGAAGAAACTGAAGAAACAATTAAGTGCTTCGTTAAGCGACCCTTATAAGTCGCCAGACTACGGTGGCTTATAGTACGGTGGCTTATAGTACGGTGGCTTATAGTAGGGTGGCTTATAGTACGGTGGCCAGTTATAAGTGTCGACGGCCACTTATAAGTGTCGACGGCCACTTATAAGTGTCGACCGCCACTTATAAGTGTCGACGGCCACTTGTAAGTGTCGACCGCCACTTGTAAGTGTCGACCGCCACTTGTAAGTGTCGACGGACAGTTCTAAGTGTCGGCGGCCACTTATAAGTGTCGACGGCCACTTATAAAATAAATGAACTTTTTATGGCCCCTATAAGCCACCGTAATTAAGCCCTGTGGAATCACATAAACGATGTACTTGAATCTGGCCTTGAGGAAAAAACACTAAACCATTCTGGAACTACATAAAAGCAAGACGTCAAGATAATATTTGAGTTTCACCGATTAAGGACAGAGGGAGTGTTATATAATGAGGATAATGATAAGGCCAATCTACTTAATAAACAATTCAAATCTGTATTCACGCATCAGTGAAGATAATAACTATGCCCCACCACAAATGGAAGGGAACTTCCCTCCGCTAGGTGAGTTGATTATTAATGCTGAAGGAATACAAAAACTAATAAAGCTGCAGGACCTGACAATATCCCAAATAAAGTTCCTCAAGGAACTGGCTTCTACTATAGCACCAATTTTGCACATGATTTATACTACTTCACTTCACTTTGGAGAGCTCCCTATGATTGGGTAAATGCCAACATTGCACCGGTATTCAAGAAAGGGAACAGACATGTGGCCGCAAACTACCGGCCTATCTCTCTTACAAGCGTTTGCTACAAGTTGTTAGAACACATAATTTGTAAACATATTCTGCAGCACTTTAACACTCACGGAGTACTGTCTAATCTACTACATGGTTTCAGACATGGTTACTCCTGTGAAACCCTGCAGCTACTCAGTGTAACCTTTCACGATATTCTTAAGCGCTTTCACCTCAAAAACCAGGTTGCCGTGGCTATTCTAGACTTTAGTAAGGTATTTTTTTGGGCAGGGGGGTGGGGGCTGCTGCCAGCCATCACCTCTGGAGAAATAACTCAATATAACAAAATATGTTCTTAAATATATCCGAAGCTAAATGGCATACTCTAGAAATAAATGCACTGCATGTTTTGTCTTACGCTATCATTTTATTTCCTGTATTCTGAAATTGCCCCTAGGCCCCCAGAATGGAAATAGATGGTCAGAAATGGGGGATGGGGGTATTTGCTTATATATTTTTTATTATATACATGTAGCTTCTTCATTTTCTTTGAGACCGGAAGTAGGTGGATGGTCCCGTATGGCCTTATGGGAAGTTATGGACCGCAAATTGACCAATCATAGCTCGCCAAATTACTTAGCTACAGAATAAAACAGTTAATATTCGTTTCTTAGGTTAAATTACACATTGCGGCAGATTGCGGCTAAGGCTCCTCCACGCGATACCGTTTTCAAAAGTTTGCATTTCCATCTCCCATCGAGACGAAAACTTTTGAACATTTTCTACTTGGAGAGCGTTTTCAACGATCGATACACAGTTTTCGTGTGGATCGGAAAATGAAAACGCAAACCTTTCAAAACGGTATCTTGTGGACGGGGCCTAAGATTAATTTACAATGTATTGGAACTACTAATTAAGGTAACAAACAAGAAAATGGAAAGAATTAAGGAAAAGATGCTGATGATATTCACTCTTTTCACCTGGTGGCCATCTTGGATTCGAAGCGAGGCAATCCTTTGTTTTTGCCAGGTTAGCCTCGTTTTGACTATCCCTCACTGCGAGGCTAACCAGGCAAAAACAAAGGATTGCCTCGCTTTGAATCCAAGATGGCCACCAGGTGAAAAGAGTGAATCAAGGTAACAATTACGTCAATGTCATATATTAATATATTAACCTGAAAGCTGCTTGTAAGTATTTAGGATATTTAGTTTTATTTTTGTTTTTGTTTTTGAGGAGTTATTTTCCTTTTTACTATCATTCTATAATTTAGCTCCAGTAAAATATAGACTACATTTTCCATAAGTTGTTCTGATTGAAGGAAGGTAAAAGGTTTGTTTTGAAGCCATACGAGTGTTTACAGTTATGTAATTTTCTGACTTTAACGAAAACACACAGCTATCATTCTGGCTCTGGGTTAACAAAATGTGGCCCTCCCTTGAACACGCGCCAATAGATGGTTTTCACATGACATCATGGCGGCCATGTTGGTGTACCTTTAACAATAGATTCTTCGTTAGCTTCTTTTGTTAGGTACACCAACATGGCCGCCATGCCCTTTGTCATTTGAATCTCTGGGGATCGAGTGAAAACCATCTATAAAATCGTGACCCTCCCGAAACACCAGTGTTTACATGACAAGTGTTTTGTGCATGGCACTCCTTACTTGGGATATGGTCTCGGTACCCTCATATATTTACATACACGGCCCCTTTGTATCCTGGGAAGACTCGGCTTAGACACGTGACGTCATTGGTTGGGTTCGCCATTTTGGTTTTGAAGCGCTTGGGCACGTTTATGGTTGTTTCGATAAATCCCGAGTTTGGCTCAAGAATTTAGAAGCTACATGAGGAGCAAAGAAAGAAGATGCCAAAGGATGACAAAAAGGAGTTTTTCAAGGCACTAGGAGTGGACATTTTATCCACAGAAAGTATGTTCTTTGGGCAGTTTGGTGAATTTCTGACCGATAGTTCGATACGTAGCAAGTTTTTGGTGGACAGGACACCAGACTGAACAACAGGCAGATTTGGCAAAACGATACACTTTAGCTTTACTTGATGGATACTTCAGGGATATCACGGAGTAGCTCTACTGTGAGGATATTTCAGCGAAATTCATTATGAATTGTAATTAGTGTTTTGAATATTCCTACAGATGACATAAAACGAGCGTACAAGAAGATAGCTCTACAGTGTCACCCGGACAAGGTAAGCTTGGACCATAAGAACTTCACACGAATTCGATTTACTACTAGAGTATGCTCTTCTAGAGCAGAATAGTACGATCACGATGGTCTATGGGCTTCACAGATTTCCCATGTCTGTACCTTTATTATTATCGAACGACGTTGTCCTTTCGTCATTGCCAGTGTTTTGGTTCGCCAATAAGTAATGCAATTTCCACCACATTTTGCTTCACTCCTCAGAACTCCAGTGATGGCTCCGCTAAAAAACAGTTTGAAGATGTTAGCAAAGCTTTTGAAAGTTTAACTTTAGGTGAGCAAATGAGCTTGTGTTCTTCACTAGTTACGATCCATGTTTTGGCTTGTGACAATGGACGAATGGTATCGGATTGGACGTTTTGGGTTACTATGTATAAAGTATAGAGTGCACGTATACCACTACCAGTCTCCCAGTTCATGATATTTATATTACAGTGTATATAAATGCAATTTATTCAAATTTACCACTGCCCTCCATTTTATATTTAGAATGCAGCAATGACAGTTTTAAGGACTATGATAAGGTAAGAATGAACTGAGTGACGCCAAGTGCTTTTCATCAGCCATTTTGAGCGACTGTTTTCTTGTGATTATCCATTACGATAGGTGATCATTTCCTATAATACACGCCATATAAAAGGAAGAAAAACATCGCGTTCTCACGCTTATGTCGTTTAATTTTTCAGGTATTCTTTGACTTTCTACGAGAAATCTTATTCGGTAAGTAATTAATGTTGCTTGGTGTTTGTGGTTTTAATTCCTGGGGACGTTACAGGTTTCACTGCCTGAACATTTTCTTCATCAAGTAGCTAACAGACTAATTGCAGTTATTTCCATTTTATTTTTAACTTTTTTTGTTACAGTATCTTGTTCTTTTTTGTTTTGTTTGATATTCTGTTTTGATCACAGAGTTACATGTACTTCCAAGGACATTCCCATTTAGGAAAGAAAATTAAATTGTTAATTTACTAATGAAGATAAAAGGAAAATAAAGTGGATGCAGTACTGTCAATTCTTTATCATTGCCTTAATTAATTGTTTCTACACAAGTTATGCTAAAAAGAAACAACATTGCTAATTATTTGGGATTGCTCAGTGTACAGAAATTGTTCAAAGTTTGAAGGCTGTGATGCAGATTTATTTTTATCTAAAATTGAGTTTTGGATGACAGTAGTGGTAAGTGCTTTACTTTTTTATGGAAAATGTTTGGTGTTGTATTGAAGATATGATTTTGCTGTATCATGTGGTGACTAGAGAAATTTAAACTGAATTTGGTATTAACATAATTCTATAGGGATGTGCCTTCTATTAAGAATCGAATAATAATTAATAAAAGAATGACAATAAAAACAGGGTTAGAAGAAATAATAAATTAAAGGTTGCCCTTCAGGAAAGTATCAACCATATTCCACTAGACCATGGGCAGGGGTTTCAATAGAAGGCAGCAACTGGCGATAAATTGCCTGTTACTTTGCTTCTTATCGCCAGCTACTTCACACGATCATTGTGTTTTTCTTGTTAAGTGTTGAGTAACGTTTACCAGGTTAACCACCGCCACTAACGACAGGACCGCCATTTGCCTAAAAAGTTATTGAAATGCCTGCATGGGTCTTTCAAGCTTGTCTGAATTTTAATTTAATTAGTTAGACATTTCCTATCAGCAAAGTTGTCAAACCAATCTACTAGACCAATAGGGAAATCCACTAGACCCAGGCTATCGGACTGCACTTTCGTTGTACCCTGAAAAAGAATATACATGTGACCTGTAACCGTCATACTAGAGATAAATATATTATGTGTCTGTTAATAGCAGTTTAACTGTATTGATGTCACTTTATAATGTACCCCACTTAATCATAGCTGAACCAAGCATGCAGTCTGAAAAGTACTTAATTGCATCTGTGCATGTGAGACAGTGTTTTTGTTACACAAGAATGATGGTTTCAATTGTGCTTAAGTACATTCGAATGAGGTGTTTTGGTCCACAGCGGTTTCAATAAAAGCCGGCTACTGCTGGAGCTTTGACGGCTGATTGACCTTGTACTACTGGCTACTTCTTCTGTGGCCTAATACTTCATTTTTCTAACTTTTAGTATTCATACAGCAACTTTTAATGCCTCTTCTGCCTTCTTTCAAAAAATAATGAAACCCCTGGGTGTATATGTTGTAGGTTGTTTCTAATTTCAGGTTGTTTTTAAAACGACCTAGGTTGTTTCTCAATGATTCTAAAAAGGGATTTTTTAATTTTTGGCGATTCATAAAAAAAAAAAAAGTTTAGTTTTTTGGGGGGAAATTTAAAAAGAAAAAGAAAATCACCCACCCCTCCCCTACAAAATATTTTTTGACAACCCACCCCTCCCCTCTACTTCCTTCCCCTCCCTTCCCACTGCCTCTCGATTTTCTCCTTGTCCCCCCTGACACACCTTACTGTACTGTACCACTTACCTTGACGGTCACCCATCCACTTACTAACCTTGCCCGGTCGGGCTTAACTTCGCCGAATCACGAGGAACGCCTGGTAGATATTAATCCAGTGGATTATTGCACTGCGCCACGAAAGCGCTTGTTGATTTGAACACATCATTTATTCTCCAAGTGACTACGGTAATCGTCGAACCCAGTCCCTCTCGTTATGTGCGCATGCGTACTACTAACAAAATCGGACTTTGAAACATCTTTCGAAAACATTGTATGGATGACATTAAACCGGGACGAAACTGTAACACAGATGAAGTTTGTGTTGACTCTGCATTGTTTTATGAAAGCTGCAGCAACTCAAGGGAAGTAAGGAAGCTAAATCCAGAAAAAAATACTTTGTTTCTTGACTTTATTACGGCTCCACTCATACTTCGAAACAAACTGTGTCAACCGAACCGACTTAGAGTAATCACTGACCTAAAATAAAGACAAAAGAAAGCGCATCACCTCTAACATTGTATCTAGAAGAAGATTTTTACGATTCAAGAGCTAAATAGTATCTCAGTATTAAAGTAACGAGTGCAGAGGATCTTGGAGTTAAGCTGGCTCCTACTCGTTAGACTCAGCTTTTCCAATGGAATAAAACATTGACCACTGTGTCTAGAAAAAAATTGAAGTGGATCAAAGAAACACTGTATTATATTGTCTTGTTCTCTAATCAAAGAATTCCTCAGAGAATGTGAAAAGACGTAAAAATGGATAAATGATCGAGAACTTACACAGAAATAACTCAAAACGTTATTAACAGTTATGTTTTCACTTTCCAGTTTCCATGCAGAACTTGCCAATAACAAGCAGATTTATTAAAACCAGTTAACACCCCACTCCAAGCAAACTCATTCCTAACACTATTACCGAACTAATTAATCCAAAACCTAACCCTGCATTTAAAAAAAACCTAACCGTCAACAAGGGCTGCTTACTTACTTTGAAGTCAATAATTTTGGGTGTTTTGAGCTAAGTCACTAAACAACAGACAAGTATAATGCTTCTTCAATGGTCCTGTCAACAAAGGCTGGCACTTTGGGTATTTTAAGAGCTACAATCAATAATTTTGGGTGTTTAGGTTTAAGTCACTAAATAACAGACAAATGTAATGCTTAATCCAACATTTAAAAGACTCTAAACATGTCGAAATGACCTAGCTAATTTTTTAAAATAAAAATGCCTAGGTTGTTTCAAAATAACCTAGGTTGTTTCAAAAAATTAATGACCAAAAATGAGAAACAGCCTAGGTTGTTTTAAATAACCTAGGTTGTTTAAAAAATGACCAGAAATGAGAAACAACCTAGGTTGTTTTAAAAACAACCTGAAATTAGAACAACCTACAACATATACATGTACTATTCCAGGATGCAAGTGTGCTAATGGGCGTAAGGCTTTAAACAATTTTTTTATTTTTTTATTTGATGAGGTTGAGGTGGTAATAATCCAATTTAGAAAAGCCAATTAGAAAAGCCAAAAGGGAATCCCAAGAGGTGGCTGCGGCCGCTTACGAGAGTGGTCGCTTATGAGAGATGCTAAATACAGTGTTTGACTAAGAAATAAAATGGGAATTTGTGAAGGTGGCTGCTTACGGGAGATGGTCGCTTACGAGAGTGGCCGTTCAAAGAGAGTCAACTGTAGTAAATTTCAACAGGCATATTTCAGCCAATTAGAAATATTTATAATGGTTGAAGTATGGGAGATACTGTTAAATTGTCCTTAGACTGAAAGGTGCATTTGTAATGCATGACAAGTCATCTCAGACTTTTTGAACATCTCATATAAAATAAGACAAATCAAAGTTGTCTGCACTTGGCAGTCAGATGTAGCAAATCTGTTAAAATGAAGAAAAATATCCAGACTAGTTTCAGTTTAAAAAATATTAGCTACCGAGTCCATGTCACTGCCAAAAGTTATGCATCTCAGCTTTACATTATTGGCACTTAACAAAGATGACGTTTGATGCATTGTGATAAATAAGGCCTCTGTAGTATAATTTTGAACAGCAGGAATTAATAATTATTGTTATTGTAAATAAATTCCTTTCTAACAAGTGTATCAGTCTCTGAAAACATTCCTGAGTTACCAACATTAAGCAAGGTTGCTACACTGTTAATATTTTACGTTGATTAAACTAGATTTCGTAAATGTTACATCTCACCATGGACAATCGGAGCACAATAACATTGTTCATTCTCTTTCCAGGAACAGATGGAGTTAGCAATTTCTTCATGTACTTCTGTGGGTCAAAGCAACACTCATGTGTATCAACTGATGGAGATCCAGATTACAGGTAACTTGGGCTTCAGTGACAGCACAATTCTGTATGTAAGATGTGTCTGCCATATGTGGAGGTTGGCAGCTTTGTCTCTAGATGTCTATTATTTTTAATTGCATTGTTTTATGACAATAACACTTGAATCAGGTTATACCAACTATCATATGTAACCCATTTGCTGAGAATATAGTTTTATTGACATTGCAAACATGTTGTAAGTTAAATTCGTTTTCAGGTTGTATCCAATTCAGATGAGATTTAATAATCATAGTTAAGGTATCTGCACTGGCTAAATTTTGGTCCTTTAAAATTCCTCTTTTTCGGGTATATTATAGTTTATTACATCTAATATCACTTTCAATAGTTTTTTTTCCACTTACTCCTAATCTGAACGTTGCAAAACGCTTTTAAAATCACGTCTTTGACCGGAAGTTGCAGCTGATAAACGAGTGGAAGACTGGGTCGGTTATCTCTCTGACAAAACCAAGATAGGGGAAAGTTTGGGGTCGCAAGACTTGAAGACGGTTCTGAGACATTCAACGCTGAATTTATTAGAAGTGTACTTTATTCATAACTTCACCGATATATTTATAAGATAATTTATAAGTTCTTATATACACAAGCTTTGTCAGTTTGTGAGATTGTCGTGCCTCGATCATACATATACCTTACAATTCTTCTTCTTGTTTAAATTCACAGCCTTTATCTTCCTTTCCAGGCTTGATACGTAGTCAGAAAAGAACTCCCCGCTATATGAGGAATCATGATAGGACTGTTCAAGACACACTCAAAATATCATGCATGTTGTAGCACGTTTCTGCGATGAAACAAACGATAGCGACCGAGGCTGACAAAGGCAATTGCACGGCCTCTGCTTCCCATTTCTGGGGAAGAACCAATACCTCTTGTGTCTGTACCTTTCTTCCTTTCATTTGTTATTGGCTGAGACTTGTTTTTTCTTTACTACCATCGATCGACTTCGACACCGTATTTACTTGAGGTCTAAGTCCCCGTTTGGACAGCGGATTAATTATTGACTATGCGTACAAAGGTACCGGAAGTCATGCTTGAGCTCGTGGGGCACGCCTTGACAACGGATCAACAAACACATCCTGACGGGGGTAGGGGTCGTAAAAATATGTATTTTCTTGGCTACTGTTGTTTTGTACAGCGGTAGAACAAAGCAAGATGGCGGAACCAAGATCAAAGGATGTTGTGGTTCAATTTACGTTGAATTTCAGCTATTTTGCCAGTTTTGTGACCCAAATCGACTCTTTACGACTTCACAGTTTAAGTATAGGTAGGAAAAAACGTAAAATTCTTGGGAAATATTACGTCTTAGATGAAAAGATTTGACGAACAGTAAAACAACATAACTTAGAACTAACGTTGTCTTAAGGCACGTTGTTGGACAAATTGTGCCCATGTTTCAAATTTTTAAGTTTGACGTACAAGAAGGAGTTATTGCTTTTTAGCTCAATAAACAAAATTAATTTAATTAACACCTTTGATCCGACCCCCCTGAAATTTATAACGGAATGAAAACTACAATTCATAATAAGTTAGTCTAGGGTACTTTAAACACACACAGAGCATGTCAGATTTAAAAATAATTTTCTCAAAATATACATATTTTGCCGGTGCAGATACCTTAACTGGGAGATTGGCCAGCATATTGTTCTCATAATTGTATGCATAATGGGGTCGTCTTGTGTTATGAATTTGCCTCCATGGCGAGTTATTTTGGGATTACTTGCAAATACATGTAGCTATTGGCCAGCGGACATGAATGCTCATTTGGCACATGCGCAACAGGGTCCTCAAATGTGACGAGTTTGCCCCAGCGCTCAGTTCTAGTTGCTTGCTTTGCATTTGCTTGCTGGGTTGCCCCACCCACCTGTCCCTACTATGGTAGGTATAAGACCTAGGTAAGTAAACCAGTGTGACAGGTGCCAGGGGTTGACCCGTAGCTTGGTTGCCATGGTTCCCTCCTTAGTTGCGCATTGCTTGCCTATTGCTAGTACTTGCATTGCAAATGGCACCCACCCTCCATCCTTTCCTATATTGACAAGTTAACCTACGTTAAATCCAGTTCAACCTTCAGGCTTGATTAAATCCAATTCAACCTAGGTCATATCCAATTCAACCTACTGTATTTTATCACATATAAGCCACACTTGTTTTGACTTTCAGATTTTGAAAGTAATAAAGAATTGCCACAAAGTTGGGGGTGCGGCTTATATGTGAGTGTTTTCAGAAAACGTTTTTTTGCAATGACTGTAAACAAAGCCATATGAACAATAGAAATGGCACATTCAATTCACAGAACACAAGTGTCAGCAAGATTTCTACTCAAACTCCTCCTTCGCTTTTCAAAGAAAACTAGCTGTCCAGTTGCCTGTCATCTTCTCTTCTAACTCCTTGAATGGTTCCTAGTGTTGTTAAAGGCCATCATTGGTCTTGGAAGCCATTCAAATTTTCAAATAAAGTATAATTCTCATCGAGTTCATGTTCAACTCGATCGATCGGACGTTCGAGAAAACTCTCGCTCCAGGCCTCCTTGAAAATCCAAGATGGCGGACCACAGACTCGGACACATGATCATATAGTTTCGCCAGAAAATCTTACTTTCTTATGCGCTTAAAGGAATGAAGTTCCTTAAATATGTTGTTGGTTAATGGGGGAACAACAGCAGAAGAATTCTGAAGTGATTTAAAGACAGCAGGTTAAAATATACACAAGAAAGGACAAGGAAAGTTGTAACCAATTCGTTATTGTGATATGATGACTCTTATGAAGACGTTTTACTTCAGTTACGGGCATTTATGAACTCAAACCAAGACTACTGTTACTGAATTTTGTGGTGCGGCTTATACACGAGGTTTTTCCTTAAACTTTTCGGGAAAAACAAGCTTCTGTTTATCAGGCTAAAGTTAGGGGTGCTGCTTATACATGAGGTGTGGCTTGTACGTGATAAAATATGGCAGGTTAAATCCAGTTCAACCTTTAGGCTTGATTAAAACCAAGTCAACCTAGGTCAAATCCGATTCAACCAAGGTTAAATTGAATCATTGATCTTAAAGGCACTGTCTTGAGATGTGCATGCGTCAACTTTTTCTAGTTAATTAGATGCAAAACTGATGTAGAGAGAGAATTCAAAGGCTAAACTCATCTGACTCATTCGAGAAATAAGTGCATAAACTGGTCTAAAATGCATTTTTTATTCATTTTACTAACCCAATCTGGCTCTTGGTAAACTTGTATGTTACAATGGTTCACATCCATCATAAGCCGAGTTATTCATTATACGACTAGTAGTTTAGCGCTAAATACAGTAAAAACCCGCGTGTAAGAACCTAGTGGTTTAAGAACCTGCTGGCAGAAATTTGCCATTTTAATACCCCAAAATATAAGAACCTGTTTAGCCAAGCAAATTTCAGCAGGTTCTTATATGTGGGTTATAGAACATTTTTAACCAAGAAGTTTGACTTTGAGACTTTGAAATGGCAAACTTTACGTTAACAGAACATCCCAAACTGTATTTACAAATAAAGAAAAGACAGTTCACATAGACTGTAATTGTCTTCTTTGGACCTTGCATGAGGAAGGTTTATAATGTACTGTATGTGTTCCTTGTAGTTCAGCTGTCTAAAACGTAAGTCAGGTGCATTTCTTCACATCTGAAATATTAAGATCACAAGTTGATTCTCTCTCCTTTAGTCTTGATGCTAATTTCTCCAAGTACTTGAAATTTCCCGTTAGTCTATAATCCACTGGGATTTCAAGTCCTTTCCCCTTGCCTCTGTTGTACCGGGCACCAATACATTCCGCCTCAATCTCCCCATAGTCACGCAAAAATCTACTAAATATCTTGGAAAGCTCTATGGGAACATGACCAACCAATGCCTGGTCTTCATTCTTCACAGCTATGGCATACTTGTCATGTACATTGTCAATGTCTCTTTCACAAGTTAGCACCTCGCCGATGGCAACAGAAGCATCCACAAAATACGCATGGTATCCTCTAACACTGGACTCAATAAATACCTCATACTCTTCTCCCATTGTTATTAACTTATACTTTGCTGTATAAGGTGCAATAGACTAACGATTTGCGCCACAAAATGGATGGATTTACGCCTGATTTAGCCCGAGTTCAAGCACAACTTGCGAGTACATTCTACAAGGCGTTTCTTGTTGTTTTCAACAGAATGACCGCTGACATAAACTACTTGACATTCCAGCCCACATTGGTTTCCAGTGTTTCTCGTGTCACACAAAGTACATAGCTTTTTCTCAATTTTCTCTCGACTATCACGAAATGAATCGAACTTTATTCGATTGTGGCTTTAAGCAAGAAGTGGAATTAAGAATGGAAGAATGGAGGATTGTATGATATCACTGCAACGTTGCCAAAGGCTGTTGAGACGCCAACTTCTGATTTCAAGTGTCGAATTTGCAGTCAATCATTCTTTAGGAAGCAACATTTGGAGATGCATGCTAAGTATAAACATCCTTCTGAGGTTGGGGTTGACTTAAGTACGTCCACTGCAGCTCTCGACAATGGATCTGTGGATTTATGTGTGCAAGTGAATGGCCAACAGGAAGAGAATCGTCCGCCCCGTCAGCAAAAGGAACGCACTGAAAACCGACGTGGAAGAAACAAGCGAAATTCTTACACAATAGAGTTCAAGAAACAAACTCTTGACCTTTTGGATTGTCTGTCCAATTCAAGGAATAAATGGCAAAAAGTTGCCGATGCCAAACAAGTGAGCAAATCCCTGGTAGTGAAGTGGAACAAAGCAAGAAAATCCATTTTCTCAGAAATTGCCCAAAACAAACGGAAGGCTAATGCTGGTGGTGCTAGAGGAGCAAGACGTAGGAGACAGATGGTTGGCGAGAAAGCTCGAAATAGCGAGAAATACCCCTTAGCCTCCAAACTTCTTGTTGCAGAATTCAAGTTGCGACGAGCAAAGGGAAGCAAGATATCCAAGCTTTGGCTTACTACAAAGATGAAACAGAAAATAGAGAGCTGTTACGGTAAAGAAGAGGCCAACACATTCAAAGGTTGTAACAATTGGTTCCAGCGATTTAAACGCAGACACCACATTTCATTGAGAAGGAGAATGAACGAAAAGAAGAATGCTGCCAATGATAGTAAGGAAACCATTCAACAGTTCCACAGAGAGCTTAGGAAGGCAGTGCAGTCGAAAAGAAGAAGAGAAAGACCGGTTGTGGATAAGACATATGGTCGGTGGCTCCCCAAGAATAGACTAAATGTAGACCAGGTACCGTTGCCCTTTGTGGTGGACCAAGAAAAGACATGAAATTGAAGGAAACAAGCAAGTTTGGATTTCCCAACCAGGGTCTGGCCTAGACAAGAGGCAAGCAACACTCCAGCTTTGCATTAGGGCAGAGGGAGAGCAAACAGTCAAGCCAGCGATAATTTTCAGGGGCAAAGGCAATGTATCTACTGACGAAAGAGAGAAGTATGATAAGGAAGTTGATGTTTACTTCCAAGTTAATGCATGGATGGATGCTGAAGTTAACATGAAGTGGACCAAACATACCCTGCACAATGAACTTGGTGATGATCCTACTGAGAAAGTGTTGTTTGCTGATAATGTTGGGTTCCAGATAGCACAGGGATTCCATGAAGCATGCAGAAAAATGAACACACTAGTTTATTTACTACCTGATAATAACACAGATAAGGTACAACCATTTGATGCAGGATTTGGAAGAATGATTAAACAAAAGATTGGAGAGGCAATGCAGATATGGTTAGAGAAAGATGAAAATCTAGAAATGTGGCACAACAAAATCTCAGCTAAAGAGAGGAGAATCTTGATGACACAGTGGGCAGGTCATGCATGGAGAGAGCTTGGTTCCAAGCCAGAATTCATCAGGAAACTCTTCGAGAAAACTGTGTGCCTTATCACTGCTGATGGTTCTCATGACGACAAGATCAAGCCACAAGGACTGGATATCTATTCATTTTAGACAATAGGCAATACAAACTCTATGAGGACTACTGTACTGTACCTGGAGGACAACAGTACTGTAGTTCTTCAAAAACTAAGAAGTCTTTCTCTAGACAGTTGTTGTTTATTTGCTAACTTAATTCATTTTCCATTTTATCTGTTCATTCCATTTCATTATCAATTTGATTTTTTTATTGAATTCATTACCATTAAAAAAAAGAAAATAAATAGATAAATAAAGCAAAAATAAAAGGATATATAAGTAAACAAATGCAAAAATATTTTTTAAATTTATTTTTGCATTTGTTTACTTATCCCTTTTATTTTTGCTATTATTATCTTTTTTTTTTTTTTTTTTTATTATACAGCTCTTGTTGAAGAGATATTTGTTTATATAGATTGTTTAGTGAGTTTTGGATGAGGCTTGAAGCAATACAGTTATGAATAAATGCTGTATAATGAAGGACCAAACCCTTTTTTTTTCTTCTCGTACAATCAAAAACTATGGCTCCTCCTTAGAAATTAAGAACCTTATTAAGAACCTACTTAGCCTAAATTACCAATAACTACCCCCAAATACAAGAACCTATTTTGCCAAACTTAGAAAATTGTAGGTTCTTACACACGGGTTTTTACTGTATTATAATTTTCAAGGTGAACGTGTATGTTATTGTACACGGTTTGTAAACAGACTTACAGTTGGAGAGGCAGCCACTTTAAAAAATAAGATAGCTACAATACCATGTCTAATGCATTTGTTGCACAGTCACACTGCTAACAAAGTTGGACTTCAAAATATGGCTGAACTGAATTAGGAAATACAAATTGTGAGAACCAAACCAACTTTTGTAGTGGAGCACCATACATATAGGATGAGAGCAAACATTGCCTGACTTCCGGTTTCCGTTCTGCCCAAACCCCGATGCGTGACATGCCTGATGATGGTTTTACAGGCACTTTGTAACTGGTTTTTCTCTGCTTGTAACTGGTTTTACTCTGCTCGTAACTGGTTTTGTTCTGCATGAGGTCAGCCATTTTTGCGCTTTTTCTCATCCTCTGTCTGCTATTCTCTGATGATAGGAGATCATTATATTTTTATAAAGCAACTTTAGGGCTTGCTTCTCATTTTGAAAAATGGGGGCATGTCTCCCCTGTTTTCAAAAAGAGGGGAGATTTTCAATTTTCGAGCAAGACCTGGAACATGTTCACCTGGAACATGAGGGGCAGTTGTTCTTTCTCTCTATTAATTTAATTAATTTGTTCCCTATCTAATCTGTGACATAATAATAATAATAATAATAATGGTTTATTAACAGTACTTCCACTGGGTGGCTCTTTGCCTGTTAATCTAAATAATGTAAAATATAAAACGTTGATAAAATATGACTAAGATATTACTGAGATGTATAATGATAACAGTACTAAGGATTAAAATATGGCTATACGTATCTATTGTAAAATTAATCAATGGCAATTAATGCCAAATTTTGGATAAAATGCTATAATTTGAAAACTTAAAATTGCTGAAGGTAGTTAATAAGTCCTTGAAGACATTAATTTGTCTTTGTATTTGTTGAGACTTTGAAACCTCAAGATCACTCGAGCTAAGCCAGCTATTCAATGATGCTGCTCAGCCAATAATTGAGACCCCCTCTAGGGAACAAAAACTGTTTCGCAGTCTCCCAAGTTGAGAAGAAAGTGGGAGGTGTGCAAGGAAGACAACACATGTAAATGTAAACTTACTGTGAGAAACAGGGCTAGGGAGATTAGGGCAATTCCACGTTGTGGACATTACATTCAGAGACCAAAAATCAGATTACAAATGCTTCCCAAACTTAATTTAAAATAGCTGTGCTGCTTAAATTTATACATAGCAAACCTTAGGTGGGCCTCTCTATTTTCAATTTAAAAAAATATAATTCCCTATCATTACTCTTTTTTAATTAATATCTAGTAAATGTCTGTTGCAGATATTACAGCAAAAAACAACCACTTATTTGGGTCAACTTTTTAAATTCTTAATTTCTGTGAGGTGTGAGGAGTTCCAAGAAAACAAATGGACTTTCTGAACTTGCAAATAACCAGAGTTCCCAACTATAATGATAAAGTTCAACAAAGCTCACTGTAGTAGTTTTTATTTGTTTAATTATGCGTTGCGGACATTACACAAAAATCGTTGCGGACATTACATTTTGGTAATGTGCTTAAGAATCAGATTGTTTTGTAGTCTTGAGTTGAGTTAAGGGGAAACATTTATATATAGCACACCTTGGGTGGGCCTCTATTTTCAATAAAAAATAATAATTTCCTCATTACATTTTTAAATTAATATCTAAATGTTTGTTGCGGACATTACAGCAAAAAACAACCACAGGTTTGAGTCAACTTTTTAAATTCTTAATTCATGTGAGTGGTAAGGAGTTCCAAGAAAACAAATGGACTTTCTAAACTTGCTAATAATCAGAGTTCCCAACTATAATGATAAAGTTCAACAAAGCTTACTGTAGTAGTTTTTATTAGCTTTAAATATGCGTTGCAGACATTACACAAAAATTCGTTGCAGACATTACATTTTGTGAATGTGCTTAAACAAGGCCCTCACGGAGCGGGTGTGACCAACATTCACAATATCTCACTTGTATCTGATAGACCAAGATGTCTGATCTTAATTAAAATAAAGTTTGCTAAAAAATAATAGATTTGAAAATTTTCATTTTCATCATGTCTCGTGTGGAATTGTCGGGAACATTACTTTACGAAAACCGGGTGCAAATTCTCACAAAATCGGCTGAAGCACAAGCCCTGAACTTCCTTGTTGTCATGGTTAGAAGCTTGTTATTGGTGTACTTTCACATTTTCCTCATCAAAGTATTTGCTCTCATTTGGACAGTTCAGGTTTTTCTACCAATGAGTCAGTGACTCCAAGATCTCTCATTTCTTCGCTTTAATATATTGCTTCCCTCTTTCATGTAAGTTATGCAGTGAGAGGTGAAGTTCTATTCTTCTGGCTCTC
Organism: Actinernus sp. WN-2022; assembly: GCA_030867875.1. NCBI lineage: Eukaryota > Metazoa > Cnidaria > Anthozoa > Actiniaria > Actinernidae > Actinernus > Actinernus sp. WN-2022. The sequence continues at coordinate 56,859,619 of JAOWCC010001634.1, forward strand.
TTTTAGTTCATTTATAACTATAATAAATTATATATATTTAGGCAGGCCTAAAAGCGCAGCTTCCAATTATCTGAACTGAGGTAACAAACCGAAAAGAAGAAAAAAATTATACAAAGAAAACAAAGCTAAAAAATCAGTGCAAAGGGTTTAGAAGAAAAAAGAAGATAATGGCAAGGTTTGAAATATGGGGGAGCATGTCTCCCCTGTTTTCAAAAAAGAGGGGAGATTTTCTTTTTTTTGGGAGACCATTCTTGATTTCCCAAAATATGAGGAGATAATTAATTTGACTACAATGTATGCCATCGCAATAAACATTTGGTTGTTTATTGACGTCGTCAGGGCCCAGTGCTCCTTATCACTTACAAATGGTGCTAATAACAAGGATCAAGTTCATGTACACTAGCCTGATTTTCAGACAGTATGATTGACTATTATGATTGACTATTTCATGCAAATATTCTTTGAAAACAACAGCAAAATAATCATAAATTATTAGTATACCTACTATGTACTGAATGCTGCTGCTCAGTTAAGGAAGGAACACAAAGTAGCTCTTTGGCAGGAAAAATATATTACTGGGTGATAAAAATGAAGTTAGATGAATACATTGTGTAGTTTTTGGGCTACCGTGCGACTGAAGCCAGTTTGAGTTATGGTGTGTTTTCTCAAAAGCTGTCCCGATTTATTTCAATGTTGTCACAACATATCAATGATTTACCGGTAAATTCCCTCAGCCTACCAATTCCCAGAATTTCCTTAAGATTCCCAGCACAAAAAAATGCTGTTTTCCCAGGTGAAGTTTACACACCAAAAATCAACTGTAACTGATAATTTAATTGTAAATGCTAATTGGTGTTTTGAACCGGCTTCTTGACTTTATCGAAGACCAATATAAGAAAATTATTTGCTGCTTACCATCTTGATAACAGGAGAGATCTTGCTCTTTGGAAACTGATAGCCATTATCTCTGATAGTCCTCACACACTCCTGATTATTTACTTAATCTCTAATGCTCTATTCTAATTGGCTTACTCACACTTAACTCTTCTGCTCAGAGAGCATAGTCTGATCGCTACCCATTGTCCATTATCACTACTAGATTTCGTTTGCTAGACTAATTATAATGCTCATGACACTCACTTTGTTCATGTTCACATTACTCACTGCACTCATTCGTCACTCGCTCTGCCTCACACCACCCACTTCAATGATTTGACCTAGGATTACATCTGGTTCAGTTATTATTACCCGACAATATGTATAGCGTTATGGCACCAAATACCAAGTGCTTCATTGGCCAATCAAAATCACTCAAACTCATCCATGTAATACTCAGTCCACATGGTGTTATTCTATTTCCTCAGGTATCAAGATGAGGACGAGGAGGAGGATATTGATGGGGAAAGAGAACTAGACAGTATCTTAGAAATTGTTAAGGTAATGATATTCAGGGTGTGTCAATGTTTGTACTTGAATTTTTATTAGTGAAGAAGTCTAAATCTTAGACTGTCTTTCTAAGATTTATGCTAGTAGTTTACCACTTGTAAGCCGCACCCCCAACTTTGACAACCTCACAAACTCATATTTTTATTCTGAAAATCATGATTTTATTGATTCCTCAAGTCAAGTTTGAGAAACTTTTCCTCACTTTTCCAAAATATTTCTATCTCTCAAATCCCCTTGGCTTATCTCAAATGGTTTTAGGATGTCTTACATTGTAGTTCTAAGACATTTGTGACCTCTCACAGGAAAACGTACTCTAACGGATATCCATTAAACGGGCCAGACCGTTCGTCACCCGTTAGGAATCCGTTTAAACGGTTTGAGAAAGCGTTAGAAGCATTAGGACAACTGTTAGAAATTTTGACCATGCCGTTTGAACGGTTTGAGAAATCGTTAGAAGCATTAGAACAAGCGTTAGAAGTTCTGTCCATGCCGTTTGACTAATATATTCATCCGTTAGATAAAAATTTCCATCCGTTAGATCCAAACCTTCATCCGTTAGATGGATCAAAACATTCATCCATTGGTTTCAGCGATCATCTGTTAGCTTACATACAAGTCACACAACGAGTTTAGAAACTTGGATTATGCACAATCACCTTTATATGCTTTTCTGAATGCTATAAAACAAGATACATGCCGACACACCTGCAGGTTTGGATGTTTTATTAACACCTCACAAAGTGATGAAGTAAAAAAGCTGAAAATCAAAACTCCAAAAGATTCAATATGATTCGTGCGATCTGATCTCACGCTAAATAACAGGCAACAAATTAAAACTGTGAATATTGAGAACTATGGACTCAATTCATTTTTCGCATCATGTGGAAACTGTTCAGATACGTAAGTGAAGTGAAAATGTTCAAACCGTTTCATTCCGTAAGCATCTCGATTTCTAAAAGAAAATTTAATCTGTAGATAATTTTTTGTGCGATCTCAATGCAAAACAAACACTACGGAGTCATTGATTATTCAAATCAGTTCGCGGAAAATGTCACACTTCTGTGTCATGGAATTCAAGACTCGGACCTCCTCACCTTTGAAAACCGATCCACATTAAATAAAAAGAACTCCAGAATATTTTGTTTAGTAGACGTTTATCATTTGCCAGTAAAGTTGAGAAGCTTTGTGGTGATTTAAACTACAATGCAATAAAATCACACTTCCTGCAAAGTTCACAGCATTCTTGTTGTGTCAAAAACAACAATTAGTCTTCACGGCTGAAAGCACATGTCAACAGAGAAATCTTTGTAACTAAAGCTGGCTTCTTCAATTGAAAACATACGTAATAACTTCAACAAAACTTATGAAGGACTGACGGATCTGAGTTTGAAACTACAGTACCGCCAAGAAACATACGTACATTTGATCGCAAGCAGATCGCGATCACGAAGTGCGATCTGCTCGCACGTTGCTTGCGATCTGCTCGCACGTTGCTTGCGATCTGCTCGCACGTTGCTCACGATCTGCTCGCACATTGCTCGCGATCTGCTCGCACGTTGCTTGCGATCTGCTCGCACGTTGCTCACGATCTGCTCGCACGTTGCTCACGATCTGCTCGCACGTTGCTCGCGATCTGATCGCAAGCAAACGTCTGCAAGCAAAAGTTGCGGTAAAATATTTTTCTTTCTACCTTTACATGTGTAAGAATAAGAAGTGTATGAAACATGGTAAGTTGGACAGAAAGCGAAGCAATTCTAATTCCACGTTGCTTTTAACCATAACTTTGTATATTATCTTGTGAGAATACAGCTTCATATACATGTAGTGCCTGTCATTCACCAAATAAATATTAATGTCTCCGTTAAGGTCTACATTTGTAAAAGTGAAATTTCACTTTATACAGCAATGGAATATCGCTTTTTTGGATATGAAATTTCACGTCTTATATTGGAAATCAAGCGCAATCTTTTCGCAAACACTCAGGCACTTGAGTTTTGTTCTTTATTGAGTCCCACCACTGTTCGTGTATTACAGTTGACTAAGACACAAGCACTTCCAAAAATTGAAACTTATCGAGACAGTTGTTGAGACAGCCATCCAAAATTTGGCAAAAGTGTATTCTCAATCATTTCAGACTTAGAAGAGTTATAATAATAATAATAATAATAATAATAGTCTTTATTGATAATCAAGGAAACAAATTCCAAACAACAGACGTGTTTGGATTACAAATGGCTGAATAAACATCTATTTATAAAAATGCTCTTAAAGCGTTCTGTTCTTACACGAGGAAGAATATAAGAATATAAGACTTGTGTTCTTTTATTCAACACTGCAGTTTGTTTGTTGGGGAAGGAACTTCTATCCATCCTGCTTCACAGCTTGCTTGTAATGCGTCCTTTCATTTCTTCTGATAATGTTACTGAAAATCTATACCAAATAATCTAGAACTAGCATAAAATGTACAGAAGCTAGAAAGTTTATCAGATGAACGGAAAACACCAAACCAGCGCTGGGACAGTGTTTCGTAACGCAATCCTGTGTTTTGGTGACAGAATGCATAAATGTTTTGGTTAACCATAGAGTTATCATCATCTGATCATCTGCTAGAACGTTTTGATAAACCGTTAGATAGCCAAGACCATCCGTTAAAATGTTTTGATAAACGTTAGATAGTTAAGACCATCCATTAGAACATTTTGGTAAACCGTTAGAAACATTAGCTTGCCCGTTAGAGCCGTTGGCTTGCCCATTACAATGCTTTGGTAAACCGTTAGAAATTTTAGCTTGGCCGTTAGAGCCGTTAGCTATTTGATTTGTTCAAGGCAAGCTGACATTTACTACAAAATCCACCAAACTGTACATTGGTCATGCTAGACAATAATGTCCCTGGCTCAGCCCACAAACATCTGCTATTCTGCCCCAAACAAAGGAATGTGTTTGCATTCCTGAGCATTTTGAGCAGAGAGTTTGTTTCCAGTGGCACAATGTACATGTAGTAAGTCTGGGAGGATTTATGAACGTGGAAAAGCTCTTGAAAATGACTTAAAGAGAAATGTTGTTCAAGATATTGTTGAACAGGGAGGTGACCTTAACCACAAGCTACTTTCCTGGTAGTTTTTCAGAGTTTTTCAGTAAATTTCAAGAGAGATGAGATGCTCAAGAATACTAACACATTTCTTTATGTTTTGGGGCAGGGTAGCACACATTTGTGGGTGGAGCCATGGTGCATTATTTTTTGGTATGACCACAGCTGAGTGGATTTCATAGTACTTGACATGGCACTTGACTGATAGCAAGACACAGACAGATCATTACATGTATATCTTGCGAAAGCTGAGTTCAATAATATAACATTACCTCCAACAGCTCTGTAAATCAAGCTGCCATGTTTACAAAATGGACAGGTCAATAGTGAGCATGCTCAGAACATTATTTGCAGCAAACAGTTATCTGCAGGTGAATTAACCAATTGGAAAGGTTTCGAGGTGGAAATTATTATTATTATTATTTCATACATTTCAGAATCGCAGAAAGAAGGGGAAGCATGTTCCTGATGAATTCAAAGAAGACAAGGTATGTGTGAAGCAAAAGGTTTTTTATTTTCCACAATTACAAACAGTCATTACAAATATGAAAAATAGGGCCCCAAAGGGCAACTCGCAGATGGTCAGTGAGTTATTTTGGCATATACTAAAAATCATGTGACCGATGATGTCATTGTTAAGTCATCAATACTAGGTGATTGATAGGGAACCACTGCCATGTCTGTCCAGGTTTGAGCTGGCTGGCATTAGAAATGAGGGCGATATGGGCATATACTTAATATCACATGACCAATGACATCATCGTTACGTCATCACCACTAAGTGATTTGTGGGGACCCAATACCATGCATGTCCAAGTTTGAAATGTACAGTACAGCCGTAAAATAATGCACGTGCAAGTAGTGGCGCAAGTAACTTCTTGTGACGCAAGAACACGCAAGCTGCCGCAAGAAGGCCTAAACCAACTTTTTGCCCTTTAGACACAAGAACTACTGAACCGCAAGAAGTTCAGGCTAAAGCGCAAGAAGTAAATATTTTGAGCTTATCCGCAAGAAGATGAAATGCAAGAAGTTGAAGTCTTAACGCAAGAACTGGCCGTTTCTTTGAGCTCGGGAAGGACGCAGCTGTTTTCGTACGCTAAGATTTATGTTTCCAACTTCAGATATCGACGTTCGACTTTTATTTCCCTCTTTCTAGAGTAAGATAATCGAAAAGCGAATATATGTATCTCAAGCACTCAGCTGTTTTAGCAGGCAAGTAGAATAAATATTGATACACTCATGGGAAGTGAAAAATTGTTTGAGATACCGCGAGTTCCAGGATATTAGTTAGTGATAGTATTAAAGACTGCAAATCACGATGAGCGGCAAAAATCTGGCCTGGTGGGAATGTATGTCTCACTCTATCGCGTAGCAATGAAACAGTGGTATTAAACTAAGCTTTTGAAGCTATCAGTCTTCAAGTCCATAATGAATGTTCCTTGATGGTCTTGGCTATCTAATGGCCAAATTAACAATTATCGAAGGGTCACCAAAAGAAAGATTGCGTGGGATTGTGTTACTAAACACCATCCTATCGTTAGTTCGGTGTTTTTATTTCATCTGATAGATTAATACTTTAATAGATCCGTCAATCATTCAGTATTTTTTAAAGTCATCTATTGCATATGTTTTCAATTCAAGAAGCCAGCTTTTCGGTGATACAATGATTCTCCGAGTTCATGTGTGCTTTAAGCCGTGGAGACTGATTGTGGCACAGTACCGCGAACTTTGCGGAAAGTGTGATTTTATTGCGTTCTAGTTTAAAATGCACCACAAGCTTCTCAGCTTTACTGGAAAACAATAAATGCTAGCAAATAAATATTCTGGAGTTTATTTTTTTATTTAACGTGGCTCCGAATCTTGAATGTGTGACATTTTTGCGAACTGATTTGAATAATCAATGAGCTCCGCAGTGTTTGTTTTGCTTTGAGATTGCACCAAAAATTATCTTCCTACCAAACCAAATGTTTTGAAAGTTTTGTTTTACTTACGGATCTGAATAGTTTCTACCTGATGTGAAAACTGGTTTGAGTCTATTCTGTCAAATCGATACACTGGTGAATAAGTTTTTTGGATATTTTAATTTGTTGTCTGATTAATATAATGATTTGCATGAGATCGTACCGAATCTTCTGGAGTTTTGATTTTAGCTGCTTTAATTTGTGACGAGTTAATAAAGCATAATTCAAGTCTGCAGGTATACAGCTAATCTCTAGTTCAGTTTAAGATATTAAAGTATACTTTCATTGTTCTCAAAGCGTTTCTTATTAGCGATCTCACATAAAACACAAACATGTTCTCATTCCACGCCACCTTCAAGATTGCGTCTTCTTGCAGGTTGATCTTCTTTTGGAAAGAACTTCTTGCGGGTTGATCCTCTTGCAGAAAGAAGTTCTTGCGGGTCTTAAGTTCTTGCGTTAGTTCAGTAATTTCAAGTGCAAGCTGCCCACAAGAACCTGTTGGCTTGCGGACGCAAAAAGAAGTTCTTGCGCGTGCATTATTTTACGGCTGTACTGTATGGCATTAAAAATGAGGGAGATATGGGCATTTATTTCATACTTGACACGGTTTTCTTTGTTATTCATGTATGAGAACAGTTCCCGGGATGTATCCAGATGCGTCCCGGGAACTTTTCTCATTCATCCATTGCATTTATAACGAGCAATTCAATACAATTCAACAATATTTTGTTGTTTCTAGCTTATACACTGAATTGCGCTTGCATTAAGGAATTTGGTTTATTATTTTCTCCAAGGAATTCATTCACCTTGGCTTCAGCCAAACTTACTAAATATCCCTATAATGATTTAGAACCTTTTCTCCATCTTGGTACTCACCCAAAATCTACCTAAAAAGAGCTACATCAATGAAAATTTTGTGAAAACCTTCTCAAGTATTAAATAAGACACTTAAATACCTCGAACATCGGCAAGAAGCCATATACATCCCTCAGGCCTACGGCCCTCGAGATGTATATGGCTTATTGCCTCCGTTCTCGGTATTTAACTCTCACATACTAAAAATAATGTGCCGATGATGTCATTGTTACGTCATCAATACTAGGTGATTCATAGGGAACCACTGCCATGTCTGTCCAGGTTTGAGCCGGCTGGCATTAGAAATGAGGGAGATATGGGCATGTACTTTAAATCATGTGACTGATGATGTCATTGTTACATCATCGCCACTAGGTGATAGATAGGGACCCATGTCTGTCCAGGTTTGAACTGTCTGGCATTAGAAATGAGGGTGATATGGGCATGTACAGTCCCACATGTGATAGAATGTGGCACATGTGCCACATGTGTTTACCACTTTCGGTAAAATGAATGTGCCGAAATGTGGCGAAGCGAAATCGGTGACTCTACCACTTTTGCTAAAACGAAATCGGTAGCTCTACTACTTTCAGTAAAACAAAATTGGTGGCTCTACCACTTTTGGTAAAACAAAAGTGGTGACTCAACCACCTTTGGTAAAATGAATTTGGTATCTCAACTTGCTTTAGCAATGTAACAAGGTAGGCTAAAGTGAACAAGTTGCACCGTAAATTTGTTGTCTGTAAGTGGTCGGCCGACCACTTACCGACCACTTACCAACAGCTTACCAACCACTTACCGACAGCTTACCAACCACTTACCGACAGCTTACCAACTACTTACCGACAGCTTACCGACAGTACTTGAGAATGGTTTCCACAGGGAATTTTTGTCTCAAAGTAAAATCCAGCTGATAGTACAAACAGGGAATTTTCGTCTCAAAGTGTGCGTACAATATTGTGCAAAAGTCATGCAAACGTATTTCTACGAATTTTGCTCTTTGTTCCTACGAATGTCGTCGAAATTTTGGGCAACATTTCATTCGAAATTTTGACAAAAAATCAATCAGATACGCGAAAATTCTAATGCCAAGGCGAAATATCGCCAACCTGCGAGCAACATTTCGACGATATTTCGTTTATTGTCAACGAAAATTCGGACCAGGTTATCGAAATATTGTGATCCGAAATTGCAAAGAATTTTCGGCAAGTGTACGTGTTCATTGCACAATTTCATATTTTAACCTTTCTTTCACCAGGATTAACGCGTGACAAATTCATAACAAACAGTTTTACAAACGTACAGTAAGATGGTTTTGGTAAATACCCTGTGTGCCAGAGGCGTCAAAAAGTCAAGATTCTTATATAATAAACGTCCCCATCAATCATGAGCTGTCAACCAGACGCATGTCTCATTTCTGACACAAATACAGCGGGGTGCAATTAATTTCCATTTACGCGAACTGACTGATCTGATCTGATGCATTAAAGGTCTTTTAATTCAAAAAGAATTGCACTTTCCGAGTAGAAGTTTTCTGGTGAGAGTATAGAAGTTTTTGCACGTCTTTCAATATGACAAACGTTGCTTCAAAACTCTGTTGATGTTCTGTAAAAATCAGACTGACACGTTCACGCCTGACTGATTGCACGTGGAAATTCAGACTCCAATAAGAGTTGAGATTTTAATATGCAACCATTTACAATGATTTCTGCCGAAACCTTTTAATACTAGTAACAAGACAAGGATCTGTCGTAAATATGAAACTACACTGAAGCAAAAGTTTATTTGGTGTTATGAGTGAGTCAAGTGAGTCAAGTGAGTCAAGTGACGAGTGAGTCAAGCTTTAAAGCGGGTCACGCACCGCCGGTCTGGGAACTGTTAATTTGCTGTGAGATCGCACTGTATCGAAGGGGTTTATCGTTGGAAACTTTGGAAGCTATTAAGCGTATTTTGGTTCAAAATATTCTTGAGCCAGTATGAGATAACGATTCATGCGCTTTCAGACTGATTGTCTGGTTTTTGACACAACAGGAGAGGCCCAACAGTGAGTGCCGCGGATATTTTAATTTGTTATCTGTTATCGAAGCGGTTTTATCGTTGCCAGAACGTTGGAAACTTAAGAAGGTATTGAGCATATTTTGGTTCAAATGAGTACAGTGAAGGAAACAGCTACACGTCGCAATCGAGTCAACCACTTACCGACAGCTTACCAACCACTTACCAACACAATTTTACCAACCACTTACCGACCACTTACCGACCACTTACCGACCACTTACAGACAACATATTTACGGTGCAACTTGTTCACTTTAGCCAACAAGGTATGTGTATGTAAATGTGGCGCTACGTAGCATACATGATCAATTCAAGTTTAGGAGTCGCAAAGTTTGCAGTGAACATGTAGTTTCTGCTTCCATTTGATCTCATTGACACTTGAGTAAATAAAAAAGATGAAGTGATACAATTGAAAGTCATTACCTGTATTGCCATTTGAACAATCTTCATGTCAGCGCCCATTCTTTGAAAAGCTATACACTTTAAAATCAACCTGAACGCATTAGGTTCATAACGGTTGACAGAGTGTCTTTCAGTTTAACTTGGTAATTCAAATTACATCTGTTGTATTTAAATAGTAACTATAGGGACATTGGATACTGGTAAATAATAACTTGTTGTGCTTTTGGTTTTAGCTGCAAGAGCTGAAGATCAAGCTTACACAACACAAGGAGGATATGAAAAAAGATGGCTCTAAGAAAGTATGTTATCTTTATTATCAAAAATTGGTTAAAAAAGTCAGAAATTGATATTTGTGACCTCACACGCGAAAACGTACACTAACGCTTTTCCGTTATTAGTCTTAACCGTTTACCAGCCGTTAGCAAACCGTTAGCTACCCGTTTAAACGAGTTAGAAAAACGTTAGCTTTTTCAGTCTACCCGTTTATACACTTTCAGAAACCGTTAGCATCAAGAGAGAAACCGTTTAAACAGTTTGACAGATCGTTAAGACGTTTAGTGGTTACCGTTTAATTGAACGGGAAACTTGAGAAAAAGCGTTTAATCGAACGGCCGTTACCTTTTGATTGTTGTAGTGCAGTCGTTGGATCCTGGTCGTTTATAAAAGCGTTCTTGTATGTCCGTTAGTTCTCTGAAGAATTTGAAATAACTTCGATGCTCCTCGTTTTCACTTGCCATGCGAAACTTAATTCTTGTAACTTCGCGGTCCTTCGAATTCTATGGTCGTATTAGTATTACTCCTTTAAACTCCACCAACGAATAATCCACTTCGGTTCAGAAATGTTGTTCCAAACTCAGGTCTAAAATGCTTTTAGAAAGTCGAGTCATGCGAACTGTAAACGGATCGTTTATAAAAGCGTTCTTGTACGACTTGAGGTATTTTGAATTAACAACTTTGATACTTCTCATTTTCACTTGGCCATGCGAAGCTTCTTGTAACTTTGTGGCTCTTCGAATTCTCTGGTCGTATTAGTATTACTCCACCAACGAACGATCCACTTCGGTTCCGAAATGGATTAGCAAGGTCTATTGCTTTTAGAGTCAAGCGATGTAACTGTAAACTTACAAATCCAAACTTTACACATACAGTAAACATTGAATTTCACGCCCGTGTCTAGTGCGTTGAGGCCTGTTTCGAGGCTTAGTAACCTAGCACTTTGGACACCACAGGTATCTCGTAACAAAGCACTGTACGTGAGCTAAATAGCATTTTGAAATAGAGAATGAACCCTTTCGCGATTTTTATAGCAATGAATCTTTGAAATGATTTGAGTACTTCTGCGAAGTTTACAGAGAATAATTTGTTCTACGCTTGTTTATATTGGTGAAAAATGTGACCTATCCTAACCCAAAACCGTGTAAAGAAATGACTGAGTCGAATCTGTTCCTTACGCGGTTTTGGGTCAGAAAAGGTAACATTTTCACCATTTCAAACAAGCGTAGAACAAAATATATTATCTGTAAACCAAAACTTTCTTCGCAAAAGTACTCTAAAGCTTTCAAAGATTCATACCTATAAAAATTGAAAAAGAGCTCATATGCACTTTAAGCAAAGCAAAAATAAATGTCAGGATTCTATGAACGGGATCAAAATAATGACTAGCCTAAATATTACAAGTGGTTTTTTCTCAGTTCTCGTTTTCCCCTAACTCCCTTTAGACTTGGATTCGTTAACATACAAAGCAACACAGATAAAATAAGTCAAACTCTTTTTATTACAGATTATACATGTACTTCACAAATGCAGCCCTAGATCTTCTCGAGTTATTTACAAGGAACGCTCAACTACAGATCGGCTTCGCGGCAAGCGCTTCATTGACAGTCTATAGAAAAGCATCGACTTTGCAGCAAGCGCCATAGAGTTTTTTTAAAAGATCGGCTTTGCAGCAAGCGCTTCATTAACAGTCTATTGAAAAGCATCGACTTTGCAGCAAGCGCCATAGAGTTTTTTGAAAAGATCTGCTTCGCGGCAAGCGCTTCATTGACAGTCTATTGAAAAGCATCGACTTTGCAGCAAGTGCCATAGAGTTTTTTGAAAAGATTGGCTTTGCGGCAAGCGCTTCATTGACAGTCTATTGAAAAGCATCGACTTTGCAGAAAGCACCATAGAGATCGGCTTCACAGCAAGCGCTTCATTGACAGCTGTTGAAAACGAGGCAATAATAATTTCTTCCTGTTTTCTTGACCACCTTGGAAGTGATTAGAGTCTTGCGTTCTAAACTGGGATCACACCAGTCAAGTTTATGGCATTTTCCTCGACATAGTTTGTAATGAATGTCTTCACATCTTCTAAAGACGAGTACGGCAGCACATTCCAAGGACGTCTCTTGTTGTTCCCGTGTACCCTCGCTAAGATGCCATTCAGTTCGTAGTGTTCCTTCAGTCTTCGAAATCGGGAATAACTAATGCTGTAAAGGTGAAGGAACATTTCCTTGCAGATAACCCTTGACTGGAAGAGAAAACTACATCTTGGACTTCGGCTTCTCAAAATGCTATAGACCCATTTGAAAAATGGCATCCAATTTAAAAAGCTATTGTCCTGGTAATGTGAACACGAGGCTAGTCAGTCCACACAAAAGCTTTTGAACATGTAAGTCAGGCTAGTCAGTCCTAAACAATAGTTAATTAAATTGGACACCATTTTTCGAATGGGTCTATTGTCATGTAATCAATACTGATTGTAACCATAAGTTGCAATACTTTGTTTTCATTCTGCAATGTGATTGGTTCTTATTGCCTATGTGGCCCTGTTTCAGTAGTCGCACTATAAAGGAATGACTGAAGGGACAGTTCATGTTTTATACGTCCCTTCCTCCTGCTGATGAAAATTTGAGTAATAACAATTATTGTACATGTATGTATTGCATGTGAAATTAAAGAAAACACAAACTTTAAATGAATTTCCATTCCTTCAACAAAATTCTGAAATGTTTACAGGCAAGTTGAATTTGGTCAGGGTAAGTATGAACTCTGATACACTGTGACGATAATGACAAAAAAACACTACAGATCCCTGATGTCACTTGATGTGAATAAATTATTGCTCCCAGCATCTTGTGTGTGAGAGTATCTAAACTGTCCGTGTTCTTTATCACCCACAGCAAGCATCTAAGAAGGGGAAAACCCAGCCTGTTCCAGTTGCAAAGGTAAATAACAATAGTGTGTTATGTTCATAGTTTCTTGATTTCTACCTTCATTAAAATATAACATCTGAAGTAAGTTTATACTGTCTTCTGTTGCTTAGCAGATCTAGGATTTATGTAAGTTGATGGATTTTGAGAGGGATTATCCTAGATTGGCTATTTTGCTGTGAAAATGCAAGAATAATGACTAAGAGAAGATAGAGACTACTTTTTGTGTGATACCAGTTGAAGCATTTAGGCTTGTGAAGCTTGTAGTGTTTGTGTTGTGTAATAAAATAATATTCATTAATTTTATCTCCCAGCCCAAACCAAAGAGCAAAAAACAACTACTAGCTGAACAGAGAAGAAGGGCCAAGGTAAGCTGGTCTTTTGTATCAGGGATTACTAGATATCCCCTATAATTATTCCACATGAGAGCCAAGGCTCCTTAGTTATCAATTTCCAAAACTGATCCTCTGATGTCTGCTTCATGTAAAGATCATTCAACGAAACAGACAATAGAGCAAGAGTGAAATGCTACCATGTGTAAAGAAGTCCTCTATCTATCAATGAATAACAGACAATAGAGCAAGAGTGAAATGTTACCATGTGTAAAGAAGTCCTCTATCTATCAATGAATAACAGACAATAGAGCAAGAGTGAAATGCTACCATGTGTAAAGAAGTCCTCTATCTATCAATGAATAACAGACAATAGAGCAAGAGTGAAATGCTACCATGTGTAAAGAAGTCCTCTATCTATCAATGAATAACAGACAATAGAGCAAGAGTGAAATGCTACCATGTGTAAAGAAGTCCTCTATCTATCAATGAATAACAGACAATAGAGCAAGAGTGAAATGCTACCATGTGTAAAGAAGTCCTCTATCTATCAATGAATAACAGACAATAGAGCAAGAGTGAAATGCTACCATGTGTAAAGAAGTCCTCTATCTATCAATGAATAACAGACAATAGAGCAAGAGTGAAATGCTACCATGTGTAAAGAAGTCCTCTATCTATCAATGAATAACAGACAATAGAGCAAGAGTGAAATGCTACCATGTGTAAAGAAGTCCTCTATCTATCAATGAATAACAGACAATAGAGCAAGAGTGAAATGCTACCATGTGTAAAGAAGTCCTCTATCTATCAATGAATAACAGACAATAGAGCAAGAGTGAAATGCTACCATGTGTAAAGAAGTCCTCTATCTATCAATGAATAACAGACAATAGAGCAAGAGTGAAATGCTACCATGTGTAAAGAAGTCCTCTATCTATCAATGAATAACAGACAATAGAGCAAGAGTGAAATGCTACCATGTGTAAAGAAGTCCTCTATCTATCAATGAATAACAGACAATAGAGCAAGAGTGAAATGCTACCATGTGTAAAGAAGTCCTCTATCTATCAATGAATAACAGACAATAGAGCAAGAGTGAAATGCTACCATGTGTAAAGAAGTCCTCTATCTATCAATGAATAACAGACAATAGAGCAAGAGTGAAATGCTACCATGTGTAAAGAAGTCCTCTATCTATCAATGAATAACAGACAATAGAGCAAGAGTGAAATGCTACCATGTGTAAAGAAGTCCTCTATCTATCAATGAATAACAGACAATAGAGCAAGAGTGAAATGCTACCATGTGTAAAGAAGTCCTCTATCTATCAATGAATAACAGACAATAGAGCAAGAGTGAAATGCTACCATGTGTAAAGAAGTCCTCTATCTATCAATGAATAACAGACAATAGAGCAAGAGTGAAATGCTACCATGTGTAAAGAAGTCCTCTATCTATCAATGAATAACAGACAATAGAGCAAGAGTGAAATGCTACCATGTGTAAAGAAGTCCTCTATCTATCAATGAATAACAGACAATAGAGCAAGAGTGAAATGCTACCATGTGTAAAGAAGTCCTCTATCTATCAATGAATAACAGACAATAGAGCAAGAGTGAAATGCTACCATGTGTAAAGAAGTCCTCTATCTATCAATGAATAACAGACAATAGAGCAAGAGTGAAATGCTACCATGTGTAAAGAAGTCCTCTATCTATCAATGAATAACAGACAATAGAGCAAGAGTGAAATGCTACCATGTGTAAAGAAGTCCTCTATCTATCAATGAATAACAGACAATAGAGCAAGAGTGAAATGCTACCATGTGTAAAGAAGTCCTCTATCTATCAATGAATAACAGACAATAGAGCAAGAGTGAAATGCTACCATGTGTAAAGAAGTCCTCTATCTATCAATGAATAACAGACAATAGAGCAAGAGTGAAATGCTACCATGTGTAAAGAAGTCCTCTATCTATCAATGAATAACAGACAATAGAGCAAGAGTGAAATGCTACCATGTGTAAAGAAGTCCTCTATCTATCAATGAATAACAGACAATAGAGCAAGAGTGAAATGCTACCATGTGTAAAGAAGTCCTCTATCTATCAATGAATAACAGACAATAGAGCAAGAGTGAAATGCTACCATGTGTAAAGAAGTCCTCTATCTATCAATGAATAACAGACAATAGAGCAAGAGTGAAATGCTACCATGTGTAAAGAAGTCCTCTATCTATCAATGAATAACAGACAATAGAGCAAGAGTGAAATGCTACCATGTGTAAAGAAGTCCTCTATCTATCAATGAATAACAGACAATAGAGCAAGAGTGAAATGCTACCATGTGTAAAGAAGTCCTCTATCTATCAATGAATAACAGACAATAGAGCAAGAGTGAAATGCTACCATGTGTAAAGAAGTCCTCTATCTATCAATGAATAACAGACAATAGAGCAAGAGTGAAATGCTACCATGTGTAAAGAAGTCCTCTATCTATCAATGAATAACAGACAATAGAGCAAGAGTGAAATGCTACCATGTGTAAAGAAGTCCTCTATCTATCAATGAATAACAGACAATAGAGCAAGAGTGAAATGCTACCATGTGTAAAGAAGTCCTCTATCTATCAATGAATAACAGACAATAGAGCAAGAGTGAAATGCTACCATGTGTAAAGAAGTCCTCTATCTATCAATGAATAACAGACAATAGAGCAAGAGTGAAATGCTACCATGTGTAAAGAAGTCCTCTATCTATCAATGAATAACAGACAATAGAGCAAGAGTGAAATGCTACCATGTGTAAAGAAGTCCTCTATCTATCAATGAATAACAGACAATAGAGCAAGAGTGAAATGCTACCATGTGTAAAGAAGTCCTCTATCTATCAATGAATAACAGACAATAGAGCAAGAGTGAAATGCTACCATGTGTAAAGAAGTCCTCTATCTATCAATGAATAACAGACAATAGAGCAAGAGTGAAATGCTACCATGTGTAAAGAAGTCCTCTATCTATCAATGAATAACAGACAATAGAGCAAGAGTGAAATGCTACCATGTGTAAAGAAGTCCTCTATCTATCAATGAATAACAGACAATAGAGCAAGAGTGAAATGCTACCATGTGTAAAGAAGTCCTCTATCTATCAATGAATAACAGACAATAGAGCAAGAGTGAAATGCTACCATGTGTAAAGAAGTCCTCTATCTATCAATGAATAACAGACAATAGAGCAAGAGTGAAATGCTACCATGTGTAAAGAAGTCCTCTATCTATCAATGAATAACAGACAATAGAGCAAGAGTGAAATGCTACCATGTGTAAAGAAGTCCTCTATCTATCAATGAATAACAGACAATAGAGCAAGAGTGAAATGCTACCATGTGTAAAGAAGTCCTCTATCTATCAATGAATAACAGACAATAGAGCAAGAGTGAAATGCTACCATGTGTAAAGAAGTCCTCTATCTATCAATGAATAACAGACAATAGAGCAAGAGTGAAATGCTACCATGTGTAAAGAAGTCCTCTATCTATCAATGAATAACAGACAATAGAGCAAGAGTGAAATGCTACCATGTGTAAAGAAGTCCTCTATCTATCAATGAATAACAGACAATAGAGCAAGAGTGAAATGCTACCATGTGTAAAGAAGTCCTCTATCTATCAATGAATAACAGACAATAGAGCAAGAGTGAAATGCTACCATGTGTAAAGAAGTCCTCTATCTATCAATGAATAACAGACAATAGAGCAAGAGTGAAATGCTACCATGTGTAAAGAAGTCCTCTATCTATCAATGAATAACAGACAATAGAGCAAGAGTGAAATGCTACCATGTGTAAAGAAGTCCTCTATCTATCAATGAATAACAGACAATAGAGCAAGAGTGAAATGCTACCATGTGTAAAGAAGTCCTCTATCTATCAATGAATAACAGACAATAGAGCAAGAGTGAAATGCTACCATGTGTAAAGAAGTCCTCTATCTATCAATGAATAACAGACAATAGAGCAAGAGTGAAATGCTACCATGTGTAAAGAAGTCCTCTATCTATCAATGAATAACAGACAATAGAGCAAGAGTGAAATGCTACCATGTGTAAAGAAGTCCTCTATCTATCAATGAATAACAGACAATAGAGCAAGAGTGAAATGCTACCATGTGTAAAGAAGTCCTCTATCTATCAATGAATAACAGACAATAGAGCAAGAGTGAAATGCTACCATGTGTAAAGAAGTCCTCTATCTATCAATGAATAACAGACAATAGAGCAAGAGTGAAATGCTACCATGTGTAAAGAAGTCCTCTATCTATCAATGAATAACAGACAATAGAGCAAGAGTGAAATGCTACCATGTGTAAAGAAGTCCTCTATCTATCAATGAATAACAGACAATAGAGCAAGAGTGAAATGCTACCATGTGTAAAGAAGTCCTCTATCTATCAATGAATAACAGACAATAGAGCAAGAGTGAAATGCTACCATGTGTAAAGAAGTCCTCTATCTATCAATGAATAACAGACAATAGAGCAAGAGTGAAATGCTACCATGTGTAAAGAAGTCCTCTATCTATCAATGAATAACAGACAATAGAGCAAGAGTGAAATGCTACCATGTGTAAAGAAGTCCTCTATCTATCAATGAATAACAGACAATAGAGCAAGAGTGAAATGCTACCATGTGTAAAGAAGTCCTCTATCTATCAATGAATAACAGACAATAGAGCAAGAGTGAAATGCTACCATGTGTAAAGAAGTCCTCTATCTATCAATGAATAACAGACAATAGAGCAAGAGTGAAATGCTACCATGTGTAAAGAAGTCCTCTATCTATCAATGAATAACAGACAATAGAGCAAGAGTGAAATGCTACCATGTGTAAAGAAGTCCTCTATCTATCAATGAATAACAGACAATAGAGCAAGAGTGAAATGCTACCATGTGTAAAGAAGTCCTCTATCTATCAATGAATAACAGACAATAGAGCAAGAGTGAAATGCTACCATGTGTAAAGAAGTCCTCTATCTATCAATGAATAACAGACAATAGAGCAAGAGTGAAATGCTACCATGTGTAAAGAAGTCCTCTATCTATCAATGAATAACAGACAATAGAGCAAGAGTGAAATGTTACCATGTGTAAAGAAGTCCTCTATCTATCAATGAATAACAGACAATAGAGCAAGAGTGAAATGCTACCATGTGTAAAGAAGTCCTCTATCTATCAATGAATAACAGACAATAGAGCAAGAGTGAAATGCTACCATGTGTAAAGAAGTCCTCTATCTATCAATGAATAACAGACAATAGAGCAAGAGTGAAATGCTACCATGTGTAAAGAAGTCCTCTATCTATCAATGAATAACAGACAATAGAGCAAGAGTGAAATGCTACCATGTGTAAAGAAGTCCTCTATCTATCAATGAATAACAGACAATAGAGCAAGAGTGAAATGCTACCATGTGTAAAGAAGTCCTCTATCTATCAATGAATAACAGACAATAGAGCAAGAGTGAAATGCTACCATGTGTAAAGAAGTCCTCTATCTATCAATGAATAACAGACAATAGAGCAAGAGTGAAATGCTACCATGTGTAAAGAAGTCCTCTATCTATCAATGAATAACAGACAATAGAGCAAGAGTGAAATGCTACCATGTGTAAAGAAGTCCTCTATCTATCAATGAATAACAGACAATAGAGCAAGAGTGAAATGCTACCATGTGTAAAGAAGTCCTCTATCTATCAATGAATAACAGACAATAGAGCAAGAGTGAAATGCTACCATGTGTAAAGAAGTCCTCTATCTATCAATGAATAACAGACAATAGAGCAAGAGTGAAATGCTACCATGTGTAAAGAAGTCCTCTATCTATCAATGAATAACAGACAATAGAGCAAGAGTGAAATGCTACCATGTGTAAAGAAGTCCTCTATCTATCAATGAATAACAGACAATAGAGCAAGAGTGAAATGCTACCATGTGTAAAGAAGTCCTCTATCTATCAATGAATAACAGACAATAGAGCAAGAGTGAAATGCTTACCATGTGTAAAGAAGTCCTCTATCTATCAATGAATAACAGACAATAGAGCAAGAGTGAAATGCTACCATGTGTAAAGAAGTCCTCTATCTATCAATGAATAACAGACAATAGAGCAAGAGTGAAATGCTACCATGTGTAAAGAAGTCCTCTATCTATCAATGAATAACAGACAATAGAGCAAGAGTGAAATGCTACCATGTGTAAAGAAGTCCTCTATCTATCAATGAATAACAGACAATAGAGCAAGAGTGAAATGCTACCATGTGTAAAGAAGTCCTCTATCTATCAATGAATAACAGACAATAGAGCAAGAGTGAAATGCTACCATGTGTAAAGAAGTCCTCTATCTATCAATGAATAACAGACAATAGAGCAAGAGTGAAATGCTACCATGTGTAAAGAAGTCCTCTATCTATCAATGAATAACAGACAATAGAGCAAGAGTGAAATGCTACCATGTGTAAAGAAGTCCTCTATCTATCAATGAATAACAGACAATAGAGCAAGAGTGAAATGCTACCATGTGTAAAGAAGTCCTCTATCTATCAATGAATAACAGACAATAGAGCAAGAGTGAAATGCTACCATGTGTAAAGAAGTCCTCTATCTATCAATGAATAACAGACAATAGAGCAAGAGTGAAATGCTACCATGTGTAAAGAAGTCCTCTATCTATCAATGAATAACAGACAATAGAGCAAGAGTGAAATGCTACCATGTGTAAAGAAGTCCTCTATCTATCAATGAATAACAGACAATAGAGCAAGAGTGAAATGCTACCATGTGTAAAGAAGTCCTCTATCTATCAATGAATAACAGACAATAGAGCAAGAGTGAAATGCTACCATGTGTAAAGAAGTCCTCTATCTATCAATGAATAACAGACAATAGAGCAAGAGTGAAATGCTACCATGTGTAAAGAAGTCCTCTATCTATCAATGAATAACAGACAATAGAGCAAGAGTGAAATGCTACCATGTGTAAAGAAGTCCTCTATCTATCAATGAATAACAGACAATAGAGCAAGAGTGAAATGCTACCATGTGTAAAGAAGTCCTCTATCTATCAATGAATAACAGACAATAGAGCAAGAGTGAAATGCTACCATGTGTAAAGAAGTCCTCTATCTATCAATGAATAACAGACAATAGAGCAAGAGTGAAATGCTACCATGTGTAAAGAAGTCCTCTATCTATCAATGAATAACAGACAATAGAGCAAGAGTGAAATGCTACCATGTGTAAAGAAGTCCTCTATCTATCAATGAATAACAGACAATAGAGCAAGAGTGAAATGCTACCATGTGTAAAGAAGTCCTCTATCTATCAATGAATAACAGACAATAGAGCAAGAGTGAAATGCTACCATGTGTAAAGAAGTCCTCTATCTATCAATGAATAACAGACAATAGAGCAAGAGTGAAATGCTACCATGTGTAAAGAAGTCCTCTATCTATCAATGAATAACAGACAATAGAGCAAGAGTGAAATGCTACCATGTGTAAAGAAGTCCTCTATCTATCAATGAATAACAGACAATAGAGCAAGAGTGAAATGCTACCATGTGTAAAGAAGTCCTCTATCTATCAATGAATAACAGACAATAGAGCAAGAGTGAAATGCTACCATGTGTAAAGAAGTCCTCTATCTATCAATGAATAACAGACAATAGAGCAAGAGTGAAATGCTACCATGTGTAAAGAAGTCCTCTATCTATCAATGAATAACAGACAATAGAGCAAGAGTGAAATGCTACCATGTGTAAAGAAGTCCTCTATCTATCAATGAATAACAGACAATAGAGCAAGAGTGAAATGCTACCATGTGTAAAGAAGTCCTCTATCTATCAATGAATAACAGACAATAGAGCAAGAGTGAAATGCTACCATGTGTAAAGAAGTCCTCTATCTATCAATGAATAACAGACAATAGAGCAAGAGTGAAATGTTACCATGTGTAAAGAAGTCCTCTATCTATCAATGAATAACAGACAATAGAGCAAGAGTGAAATGCTACCATGTGTAAAGAAGTCCTCTATCTATCAATGAATAACAGACAATAGAGCAAGAGTGAAATGCTACCATGTGTAAAGAAGTCCTCTATCTATCAATGAATAACAGACAATAGAGCAAGAGTGAAATGCTACCATGTGTAAAGAAGTCCTCTATCTATCAATGAATAACAGACAATAGAGCAAGAGTGAAATGCTACCATGTGTAAAGAAGTCCTCTATCTATCAATGAATAACAGACAATAGAGCAAGAGTGAAATGCTACCATGTGTAAAGAAGTCCTCTATCTATCAATGAATAACAGACAATAGAGCAAGAGTGAAATGCTACCATGTGTAAAGAAGTCCTCTATCTATCAATGAATAACAGACAATAGAGCAAGAGTGAAATGCTACCATGTGTAAAGAAGTCCTCTATCTATCAATGAATAACAGACAATAGAGCAAGAGTGAAATGCTACCATGTGTAAAGAAGTCCTCTATCTATCAATGAATAACAGACAATAGAGCAAGAGTGAAATGCTACCATGTGTAAAGAAGTCCTCTATCTATCAATGAATAACAGACAATAGAGCAAGAGTGAAATGCTACCATGTGTAAAGAAGTCCTCTATCTATCAATGAATAACAGACAATAGAGCAAGAGTGAAATGCTACCATGTGTAAAGAAGTCCTCTATCTATCAATGAATAACAGACAATAGAGCAAGAGTGAAATGCTACCATGTGTAAAGAAGTCCTCTATCTATCAATGAATAACAGACAATAGAGCAAGAGTGAAATGCTACCATGTGTAAAGAAGTCCTCTATCTATCAATGAATAACAGACAATAGAGCAAGAGTGAAATGCTACCATGTGTAAAGAAGTCCTCTATCTATCAATGAATAACAGACAATAGAGCAAGAGTGAAATGCTACCATGTGTAAAGAAGTCCTCTATCTATCAATGAATAACAGACAATAGAGCAAGAGTGAAATGCTACCATGTGTAAAGAAGTCCTCTATCTATCAATGAATAACAGACAATAGAGCAAGAGTGAAATGCTACCATGTGTAAAGAAGTCCTCTATCTATCAATGAATAACAGACAATAGAGCAAGAGTGAAATGCTACCATGTGTAAAGAAGTCCTCTATCTATCAATGAATAACAGACAATAGAGCAAGAGTGAAATGCTACCATGTGTAAAGAAGTCCTCTATCTATCAATGAATAACAGACAATAGAGCAAGAGTGAAATGCTACCATGTGTAAAGAAGTCCTCTATCTATCAATGAATAACAGACAATAGAGCAAGAGTGAAATGCTACCATGTGTAAAGAAGTCCTCTATCTATCAATGAATAACAGACAATAGAGCAAGAGTGAAATGCTACCATGTGTAAAGAAGTCCTCTATCTATCAATGAATAACAGACAATAGAGCAAGAGTGAAATGCTACCATGTGTAAAGAAGTCCTCTATCTATCAATGAATAACAGACAATAGAGCAAGAGTGAAATGCTACCATGTGTAAAGAAGTCCTCTATCTATCAATGAATAACAGACAATAGAGCAAGAGTGAAATGCTACCATGTGTAAAGAAGTCCTCTATCTATCAATGAATAACAGACAATAGAGCAAGAGTGAAATGCTACCATGTGTAAAGAAGTCCTCTATCTATCAATGAATAACAGACAATAGAGCAAGAGTGAAATGCTACCATGTGTAAAGAAGTCCTCTATCTATCAATGAATAACAGACAATAGAGCAAGAGTGAAATGCTACCATGTGTAAAGAAGTCCTCTATCTATCAATGAATAACAGACAATAGAGCAAGAGTGAAATGCTACCATGTGTAAAGAAGTCCTCTATCTATCAATGAATAACAGACAATAGAGCAAGAGTGAAATGCTACCATGTGTAAAGAAGTCCTCTATCTATCAATGAATAACAGACAATAGAGCAAGAGTGAAATGCTACCATGTGTAAAGAAGTCCTCTATCTATCAATGAATAACAGACAATAGAGCAAGAGTGAAATGCTACCATGTGTAAAGAAGTCCTCTATCTATCAATGAATAACAGACAATAGAGCAAGAGTGAAATGCTACCATGTGTAAAGAAGTCCTCTATCTATCAATGAATAACAGACAATAGAGCAAGAGTGAAATGCTACCATGTGTAAAGAAGTCCTCTATCTATCAATGAATAACAGACAATAGAGCAAGAGTGAAATGCTACCATGTGTAAAGAAGTCCTCTATCTATCAATGAATAACAGACAATAGAGCAAGAGTGAAATGCTACCATGTGTAAAGAAGTCCTCTATCTATCAATGAATAACAGACAATAGAGCAAGAGTGAAATGCTACCATGTGTAAAGAAGTCCTCTATCTATCAATGAATAACAGACAATAGAGCAAGAGTGAAATGCTACCATGTGTAAAGAAGTCCTCTATCTATCAATGAATAACAGACAATAGAGCAAGAGTGAAATGCTACCATGTGTAAAGAAGTCCTCTATCTATCAATGAATAACAGACAATAGAGCAAGAGTGAAATGCTACCATGTGTAAAGAAGTCCTCTATCTATCAATGAATAACAGACAATAGAGCAAGAGTGAAATGCTACCATGTGTAAAGAAGTCTCTATCTATCAATGAATAACAGACAATAGAGCAAGAGTGAAATGCTACCATGTGTAAAGAAGTCCTCTATCTATCAATGAATAACAGACAATAGAGCAAGAGTGAAATGCTACCATGTGTAAAGAAGTCCTCTATCTATCAATGAATAACAGACAATAGAGCAAGAGTGAAATGCTACCATGTGTAAAGAAGTCCTCTATCTATCAATGAATAACAGACAATAGAGCAAGAGTGAA